>JAVJIX010000006.1:6907500-7212500 GCA_036785185.1 Paratrypauchen microcephalus | reverse complement strand
GACCAAGCCGAAGCAAGAAGATCATGGAGATGGTCCCCGGGCGCAGTAATGTGCTGCTCACTGCTCCTGATAACAGGATGGGTTAAATGCAGAACTGGAATTTCCCCACTGTGGGACTAATAAAGGCATAGCTTTTACATCTTGTGATGTCATGAAGCAGTAACAGGTAACAACTTTTGTTCAGAAGAGTTTGACAATTCCAAGACTCCAAATCCAAATTACTCTATTGAATGTGAATGAAGTTTAAAAACACAGTGGAACCCTCCTGTACAATGACATCACACACTGGAACAGAGTGTGTGCTATTTTTGACAAAAATTCAGCCTAAAATATGCAGGGTTTGTGTGTTAAACACGTGTGATTGAAACAAAACACAATTCCAGGTATGTTTTTATGAGGAAACAACATTATAACAGAGATCAGAAAATAGCATAATGTGGGCCCTTTAAGTCAATGTGCATATGAATATAATATATAATATATGTTATAATTCAATCATGAATAGTAAAAAGCTAAAAGAAAAACACATTTTTACCTGTCAAAATCATCACCTTACAATGTCTTAACACATTTATATTATTTCCTTCACAATTGTCTGGTCTGAGTTAGTAGACAAGACAAGTTTATTTGTATCGCACAATTCATACACAAAGTAATTCTAAGTGCTTTACAGAATAAGAATAAGACATAAAATCACAATACAAACTAATGAAATCATAAATAATCATCATGAAATTAACATGAGGAGAAAAGAGAGAAGAGTACGGATAGAAACCTTTCAGTCATAGTTGAGCACAGCATAATAGAGCACAACAGCATATACCCTGTGACACCCTCATGCCTTGTCCAGTCACCATTTCCTCCTCTTGTTTATTTATTTAGCCACGGGGCTTCACTGGGTGCAACCAGTTCTGTGGTATTCAAGTCCGTCCTGCCAACATGAGGGCTATTGGCAGTGACGCATGTGCACTTGTTTCTCGCTCACGTACACACAATTAGCTGAGTGTTAATCTCACAGCACAGGAAGGGAACTGTGAGCCCCCCTCTGCAGCTTTTGGAGTGTTTCTGTGTGTGCGTGTAAATTGGGCCTTATATCATTCTTGTCCCAGTTAGAAGATCATAGTGATCTCTTATCTGACCCATAAATGCATATCTTGGCTTCTCAACGCATGCTTCGTCATGGTTTTGGGGTCTGACACCACTGCCCTACATTACGGAGCTCTGACTGATGCAAGAAGCACAATATTCTAGCAATGCAGACAGTTTATCACTGAGCATGTGAATTTGTCTCATTAAACTGCTTCCTCACTAATTACTGACTTCTCGAGGGGAAAGTTGTCAAATTGACGCTACACATTTTGTTGCAACTCATAAAGAAATCTCTTGGAGGCTCCAGTTCCCATTCTTTTATGAAACTTTAGCTGTTTGATGCTGTAGTCAAATAAAGAAATTCTTGGCTGACTAAAGATGCATTGATTAATTGACAAAAATTTATAGATGGGACAGGGTATGTCTCATGGTGCACTTTGAAAATTATGCACATGTTTTTTTTTAAATGTGTTTTTAAACTACAAATATTAAGTAAACTAACCTAACCTAAAAAGGGGTGTGGTGGGGTGCTGGCAAAGCTCCAGTACAGGGGTCGGCAACCTTTACCACTCAAAGAGCCATTTGCACCCGTTTCACACAGTAAAGAAAACACTGGGAGCCGCAAAACCCTTTTGAAATTTAAAATGAAATAACACTGCATATAACAGCTTTTTTAAAAATCTTTGTGACATAGAATTACATTTTGAATATGAACGAACTAAAATAAAATACATTTAATTAAATACAGTGGTCCCTCGCTGTTTCGCAGATTTTTTATAGTGTATCAACACATATTGTGTTCTGCATCCTGATTGGCTAAAGGTCTGTAGACCTTTGTCTTTGTCAGTCATTCTCCTCCGTGTCTCCTGTACAGAATGCGTTCAGTTTGCCAAATTTATTTAAATGTTCGATCACGAGCAGTGTGACTCTGAAGACTGAGCGGTCTGGCATTTGAGCACATGCCAGAAGGGCCGAGGCTGTGCTCTATTACGGATTTGACCACGTGTTCATGCGCACACTTCTCCGGGTGGTCAGTGCGCATCTGGAAGTAGCGGCAATGTTTGCGCAAAACGAACTGATGGAACCTGGAGTCCAGGCGGCTGAACCAGTCCTGAGAGCGCACAGATGCGTTCTCACTACAGTTCTGTGTTTGGTACAGTAGAACCCCTCCCCCCCGTTCCACAGACTACGGGGCCGCTTGTAGGTGTAAATTGCCAGGGCCGATGATCCCAGTCCGTCACTGCTCTGAAGTGCTGTATGTTTGCAAGTTTTCTCCCCAACAAAACCCGCAACAGCGCAGCGGCGCCAGGCGCCTCAGTCAGAGGATCTGTGAAATACACGCATATTTATACACGCAATATAAAGCTGACTACTTCACGGATTTTGCCTATTGTGGGTTAATTCTACAACGTAACCCCCACGATAAACGAGGGACCACTGTACTGAGCTGCATCAGAGGGATCAAAGAGCTGCATGCGGCTCCGGAGCCGCGGGTTGCCAACCCCTGCTCCAGTAAATTACTAAGATATTCCTTAAAACTACAGCATCTTCATAACCACTGCACAAAAGGCAATATCAACAAAGAAGTCACTCAAATTAATGTGTACAATCGACCTTCTATCTTCATCTTAAAGTCAGAGACCTCATCTCTTATAATGTTGTTTCATCATCACAAACATACCTGGAGTTATATTTTGTTTCATTCACACATGTTCATCACACAAATCCTGCACATTAAGGGTTCTTGTCTCAACCAGAACTTAGACTTTGACTTTGACTTAGACAGACTTTATTGATCCACAAGGGAATTTACTTGGACACCATAGCTCACATATCACATTATATTACAATAACAAAGCGTAAGAAATATATATCAAAAATGGTAGTAAACTTCTAAATAAGTAGCAATTTAAAAAAAAAAATATTGTATCATTAAGACATAAATTATATAAATGTATGTACAGTAAGCAAAAAACAAATATAATATAAATATAGTATATCACAGTTACATAGAAGAGGTCATAAGAAAACAGTGCAAAGATGATATGATGAGCCATTCAAAGGACATAAGATTATCCATTACATAAGACTGAGTTGTTGTACAGTTGTAGGGAGTATTTTCTGTTACATAAGGGTGAGTTGTTGTACAGTTGTATGGAGTGTGGTATGAATGTAGTCCTGTATCTCTCACTGTTAGAGCGGAGCTGTAGGAGCCTGTTGGAGAATGAGCTCCTCTGTCCCTCTATGGTCTGGTACAGTGGGTGAGCAGGAGTGTCCATGATGGAGAGCAGTTTGTCCAGTGTCCTCCTGTCCCTCACTGTGACAAATGTCTCCAGCTCACAGCTGATCACGAGACCAGCTTTACAGATCAGTTTACTGGTGCTGCTTCCCCAGCAGACCAAAGAGAAGTACAGGGTGCTGGCCACCACAGACTGGTAGAAGATCTCCAGTAGCTTGCTGCACACATTGAAAGACCTGAGCTTTCTCTGGAAGTAGAGTCTACTCATGCCCTTCTTATACACAGCATTACAGTTGTCCCTCCAGTGCAGCCTGCTGAAAACTCTGTTCCACCTTGTGATGTCATATGGTAATTCAGAAAGTGCTCCACTGTGTTTTTAAACTTCATACACCTTCACTAGAATCATTTGGTAGCTGTTAACTTGAAAACTTCATGACATCATAAGGTGGAACAGAATATTTTTAGCTTTAGAAATGCAGACAGACTAATAATAAAGGATTACTCAAACATGTGAATGAAACAAAACAACTCCAGGTATGTTTTATTATTATTATTATTATTATTATCTTTAAGAAGAAACACAATTCTATCGTGCCTTAAAGCTCACAAGAGTCAATTTTGTGTAGTATAGGACCTTTAAGCAAAGGAATGGGATGGTTTGAAATAGGGGAATATGAGGCATTTTTTTATTTAAACAAAAACACTTTGAACAGAAATGGTTATCCTGTTTACACCAGTCTGCTCAAACCTTGGTGAAGTAGCAGTAAAACAGTCAAATGTTAATCAGGTTAGAATGATCTCATGCCAGGCCATCAGAAAAAGAGCTGTGAGGAAGAGGCCAACAGGGAACAACAGGGTCAAAACAAACCACAAAAAAGACAGCAGGTACATAAAGTAAAGCAGTTTCAGATTATAACTCCTCCCCTGGGCAGGACTAATTTAACTCAGAGCAGTATAAATTGTAGTTTCTCAGGCCAGTACCTTCAGATTGACAATGATTTCTGTCCAATGTCCTGATGACTCCTGTTGAAATAGACGAATGAGGGATTACATCGAGCATGGCGTAAAAGAATAATTGCAAAACGCTTTGTTGGGGTATCTTGACAAGTTATTTGAGGTTATTCAGTTAATATTGTATAAATACAGTGTCCATACCAGTGATTTCTATGTCCTTGTAGTCAAATTGTCATAAGAGTGCCTTTGGAAGTAATTTTGGCAATCGTGTCCCGTTTCAAATTCTTACTTTAAAATTTAAACTACATTTTTTGTCTAAAACATGTGCATTAATTATCAAGCATTAAGGAAGTCAGATGGACAGGAAGTTTTGAGTATTTTAGGCGGTGTGGAGTTGTGATGGATTAAGCACAACTTTCCTACTCATAAATATATTCAATTTTCTGCCTAAACAACACTTTAATGCCAGGGAAATGAATCATATGCATACATTATACCAGCTGAGCTCATATTGACAATGTAATGCTACTTTTGGGAGAAATATCAGCCTTGTCAAAGCAGAGTAACTCTAAATGGGCATATGACTTTTGTATTAAACTTTAAAGGGCCCATATTAGGTTATTTTCTTATCTATGTTATAATGTTGTTTCCTCATCCTTAGCATGCCTTTTGTTTTGTTTTGTTTCATTCACATATTTAACACGCAAATCCTGCATATTTAGGTGGAGTTTGTCACTCAAATTGAAAACTCTCTGTTCCACCTTGTGATGGCATGTGCTCCTCTGTGCCAATCTCTACAGAACAAAAGGTCAAAAGTAGCTGTTAACTTGAAAACTACCTCTTCATAACATCATAAGGTGGAAGAGAGCATTTTGAGTTTTGGCGAGGTAGACTAATAATCCAGGTTTACTCAAGCCTGTGTGAATGAAACAAAACAACTCCAAAAAAAAACCCAGGTATGTTTTTGAGGGGTTTTTTTTTTTTTTTTTATTATAACATGGCTTAAAATGTGTGAAGAATCCCTCAGTCATCTGCTGAATGGACAATGCTGAAGGACACTGCAGCAAGATATAAGCAGTGTCCTTCAGCACTCTAACCAGAACTGACGAAGCCACTCGGATGAGCGGCGAAACGTTTTCCACCAAACAAACTTTGTCCAGTTGACAAATTGAATTTCTCCTTTTGCAACATGGCTTTGTGCAGTTTTATTACCTTCTAAGCTTCCCGTAGACAGCGACACGGGGAGGTAGTGACGAAAAATAACAATACAGGACTCTTTCGAGGCCCTGTAATTGGAATGAGTACACTTTAAATCCTTTAACGAGGATCCATTGGAGGGCAAGTCTGGTGCCAGCAGCCGCGGTAATTCCAGCTCCAATAGCGTATATTAAAGTTGCTGCAGTTAAAAAGCTCGTAGTTGGATCTCGGGTCCGAGCTGACGGTCCGCCGCGAGGCGGGCCCCTGTCTGTCCCAGCCCCTGGCTCTTGGCGCCCCCTCGATGCTCTTGGCTGAGTGTCCCGCAGGGTCCGAAGCGTTTACTTTGAAAAAATTAGAGTGTTCAAGGCAGGCACGGTCGCCTGAATACTGCAGCTAGGAATAATGGAATAGTACCCCGGTTCTATTTTGTGGGTTTTCTCTGAACTGGGGCCATGATTAAGAGGGATGGCCGTCACAGAGAATGCCAAGGAGTGAAGGTCTCAGAGCTCTAGAGAAAGAGGACTGAGGCTCCATCAGAGCTTAAGTGGACCAGAAAGAGAACTCGGTCCTCTTTCACAATGTGAACACAAACAGAACTGAGTTTGTGTTCTCTTGTGCCCCTTGTTGGTCCACTTTTAGGGGACTGAGTTCGGTTCGCTTAAAGGGGACTATATGTGAAAACACCCTAAGTTCAGAAATAAAGATGAAGTACAGGCTGCTCTGAATACAGTAAGTTCTATTGGAGTCCCCAAAGTGACCCAGACAGATTTGCTTTGACCCCAAAGCTCAGATTAGATGCACCAATACTCAACAAACCTCATGTAGTTATAAACAGTAAACCCAGCCTCTGTTACCATGGACTACACTGAACAGATAACCATAACAAGAAGTATGTATCTGTTTTCACAATCAAAAATTACATAACCTCTACGTTTAGTCATGATAGGCATGTTTTGATTTTCTCTGATCCAATTTTTCTCTTTTTATTTGGCTTGGGATCAGCAAAAACAATGCAAATGCTTGAGATGCCAGTAAGTAATTGAAGGTAAACTGAGTTTTGCAGACTTATCAAAATATAAATAAATATGACAGTTAGGATAACATTTCCTGTACATACATTTCCTGTGTTTCAAAAGTGAAATCCTCCCTTCATGAGGTCCTATATTACGCAAAATTTACTCTTGTGAGCTTTAAGCCATGTTATAATGGTGTTACCTCATCAAAAACATGGAGTTGTGTTTTGTTTCATTCACACATGTTTGAGAAAACTTTTATTATCAGTCTGTCTACATCTCCAAAGCTCAAAATGCTCTGTTTCACCTTGTGATGTCATGTAGTGCTAGTTTTCAAGTTAGCAGCTGCCTCCCTTTAGTTCAGTAGAGATTGGCAATTCCAGGGCTGAAATCTAGCGACGGTGTGACACTGCAGCACTTCCTGTATTACCACATGTCACATCACAAGGTGGAACTCAGCCTAAATATGCATGGTATGAGTGTTAAACATGTGTGAATGAAACAAAACAAAACATGACTCCAGGTATGTTTTTGAGGAGGTCACAGTATTATGACATGGCTTATTACATGGCTAGCATAGGACCTTTATTTATATATATATATATATATATATATATATATATATATATATATTGATATATATATATATATATATATATATATATATATATATATATATATATATATATATATATATATGATATATTGATATATATATATATATATATTGATATATATATATATATATATATATATATATATTGATATATATATATTGATATTGTACAACTCCAAGCAATCAGTGATCCATGTGTGTGGCATTGAGCCATAGGCTTTCTTGTAATCAATCCCGGCAGTGCACAGGTTGGTCTGACAATTTCTGCAGTCACGAGCGACTGTTCGGTTAACCATGAGTTGGTGTTTGGGTCCCCTGGTGTTTTTGCTGATGCCCTTCTGTGCTGTGCTCATGTATTGATCCATGTGCCCGCTTATCTTAGCCGCCATGATGCCTGACATGAGTTTCCATGTTGTGGAGAGACAGGTTATTGGCCGATAGTTGGATGGGACTGTACCCTTTGGGGAATCCTTCAGGATCAGGATCGTACGCTCTTGGGTGAGCCATTCAGGATGAGTCCCATCCTTTAGCAGCTGGTTCACCTGTGCTGCCAGGTTCTCGTGGAGAGCAATGAGCTTCTTTAGCCAGTATCACACATACTGGCTAAAGAAGCTCACTGCTCTCCACGAGAACCAGGACAGGATCAGGATCAGGGCATGGTGCTGTCCAATGTTTCATGCCTGAGACTCTTTCCTGAATGTCTGCCACTGTGATGGTGACTGGATTCTGTTCAGGGAGGTTGCTGTGGTCTTCCCTGAGAGCCACTAGCCACTGTGCATTGGTGTTATGTGATGCCTCCCTCTCCTATATGCCTTTCCAGTACCTTTCAGTCTCCAGCCTTGGTGGGTGTGCTCTGGTGTTATTCCCCTGCCATTGAGCGTACACATTTGCAGGTTGTGTTTTGTGAACAGGCGGTTTATTCGTCTGGCTTCATTATCTCGAGTGTACCTCTTTAGGCGGGTGGCTAAGGCTTGCAGCCTTTGCTTGGCAGTTTTGAGTGCTTCAGGTATGGGCATCATTGCACCTTTCTGGGCCTCTGACAATTGGCTCACTTCTCTCCGTGCTTCCTTGAGGGTTCCATCCCAAATCCAGCACCATGAGACTGTTCGTGAGCCGGAAGGAAGGAGGCCAAGGACTAGTGAGAGAGATGATGTGCTCAGGCAATGCCTCAGACAGTGGAGCTCAAAGGAAGAGGTGCTGGAGGGACCATCATGGCAGGACAAGCTCCTACATGGGGCGTACCACCAAAACCTAACTGAAGTGGCTGATATCAAGAAATCCTACCAATGGCTGGAGAGGGCTGGTTTGAGGGACAGCACAGCAAGCCTTGAGCATCTGAACAATAGAGGCCCAGATCTACCACACCAGACAAAACCTAAGGTGTAGGCTGTGCAAAGAGGCTCCTGAGACAGTCCAGCACATAACTGCAGGGTGTAAGATACTGGCAGGGAAAGCATACATGGAGCGACACAACCAAGAGGGGGGCATAGTGTACAGAAACATCTGTGCAGAGTATGGGCTGAAGACCCCAAGGTCAAGGTGGGAAACATCTCCAAAGGTTGTGGAGAATGACCGAGCCAAGATACTGTGGGACTTCCACATACAGACTTACAGAATGGTGATGGTGAACCAACCAGACATAGTGGTGGTGGATAAGCAACAGAACAAAGCCGTAGTGGTGGACATTGCAACACCAAGCAATAGTAATATGAGGAAAAAGGAACACGAGAAACTAGAGAAATACCAGGGGCTCAAGGAAGAGCTGGAGAAGGCCTGGAAGGTGAAGGCCACGTTAACCAGACAGATCTACAAGCCTGCTATAAATCGTGCTGTGTTGTGTTGAGAGAAGCTAAGTTTGTTAAGGCAAGGTCATGTCTGCAGCTGGCCCCCGCTCATGACTGATGAGTTTATGGCCCCTGGTCCAGTCTCTCCTTCAGATCCTTCCTGACAGCTCACGCCAAATGTCCAGCCATATGTCGAATGTGTGAGAGCGGCATGTGCCAAGCAGTAAGTCAGGGAGATGATCTGTCCACTACAGTGTAAATTAACACCTCCCTCGCTCCCCTGCTTAACTGGATATCATTTAAAAAAAAAAGTGGTGGCATGCAGTATTTGGCCTGGATGTTCATTTGAATGTTATGTCATTCTACTTCCACGTACAAACACTCATCATAACTCTTTCAATTGAACAGAAGTTAAAATATCTGTAAGAATGATTCAGGCTTAGTAACTACTAGATTAAGAAGTTAGGTAAGGAGGAATTACTATGCTATTAAGCCTGAAACTTGTTTAAATAAAGTTTAAGTTGAATTCATAATTATAGGTTAATTATCAATACATTTTTTCTTCTTGATTTATTAAAGGAGCCCATATTCTATATACTATATTTATACGCTATTCTGATATGTTATAATTGTTTCCTCATCACAAACATACCTGGAGTTGTGTTTTGTTTCATTCCCACATGTTTAACACACAAACCTGCATATTTAAGTTAATCTCTCAAACAGAAAACACTCCAGGAATCATTTAGTAATACAGAAAGTAAATGTCATACAACTTCACAAAAGGTGTATGAAGTTTACTTTCTGGATGATTTCAGTCCTAGAATTTCCAATCTCTACTGAACTAAAGGTAAAAGGAGCTATTAAACTACTATTCCATGACATCATAAGTTGGAACAGAGCATTTTGATCACTGTTATAATTGATTAATAAACTATTTAGTCTCAAAGATGATAACTTGTATCAGCCAGAGTTATTCATGTTTGTTGTGGATAAATAATTTCTTTTCACACCATGATGACTGTGGTAACATTAATTACTAATTATTTTTTCAGATAAGAACACAAGATTATATATATATATATATATATATATATATATATATATATATATATATATATATATATATATATATATATATATATATATATATATATATATATATACATATATATATATATTGAATTTCAGTCTCGACATAAACATTGGTTGAGCAGTCAGAAAATAAATAAATACTGTCATTGTGCCCTTGGGCAAGACAATTAACCTACCTCACCCCTTGTGTCTGCGTACACTGGTGTATGAATATGGGTGAGTAATTCCTGGATGTAAAGAGCTTTGAGTGCCTTGAAGGTGGAAAAGCACGACATAAAAATGTGACCATTTACCATACTTGTAACTATAACCCAAGACAGAATAAACCAACATACAGTATTAATTCATGAATACAGTATTATTATCAATATTGTCTGACAATAACAAATACCTGTCTATAACGTGACTATAGATATTTGTTTTTGAATTTACATTAAATACATTAAACACATATAATTAAGCAGTATGAACTATTTTCCACCTTTGAAATCGTAAGAAAAAAACACCAAGGAGCAAACATTTAGGAAGTGAAGTTTATTTAAATAAATAGCCACATAAATAAACACTCTTTCTCAGGTCAACAGCTGTTTCCATTAGTTCTGAGTGACCTGTCTCTTCACTCACACACACACATAGACAGTGACATGCATATGCTCACATTAACACACAACCATGGATACTTCTCATTGTAAAGTCTATCAAAAGGGCGTAGTGTTTAAAGTATGAAGTTTGACAAAATCTGTAACGTAATTAAAGTGCTTTTGTTTACACAGCAAAATAGAAAAAGTATCAAAAAGGGCCTTCTTCTTGTTTGCAGTCTTTTTGTTCAGAGAAAGGCACAAGTGCTGGAAGTGACTCCTAAACCAGGAATACATAGTTTGCATGCGACTCATATAAACTACCTAGCCAAAAATGACATAGCGATTTCTAATACAGCAACTAGACACCTTTTCTTCCTACATATCCAGCACAACATGGTATTGCTATGACATGATTTTTTCAAACTTTATTTTTTATTAATTCATTTTTTTCTACAAAAGTACAAAAAGTAATACCACCTCAACATTGGTAGTACCAACTAGAAATGTTTCAACACAACTGGAGTTTGGTGGCAGCAGGAGTTTACACAAAGCTCGAAAGATTGTGTAGAATACTAGCACATGACTACGCTACATGTAAAACAACACTTAGTGAAATCATCAGTAGTGTGATCTGTGACAATTGGCCTTTGTTTTGTGCCATCTTTCTTTGATAAAACCCAAATAAACTTAATTTTTGAAAACTCTTGAGGGCTGTTTTATTTTTTGTTTTACATAACCAGTACCTCTTCTAGTCACAGATAGAAAAAGGAACCTCAGGCGAAACTTTGACCGTCCTAAGTAGATTCACAACAGAGTGTGAAATATTGCACTGCTCCCATCTTTGTTCTGTTCATATCCTAATAACTTTTCTTTTTTCTTTGTTACCGTGTTGCCTGAGGAGGTAGTAAATGTCTAAAAATGAAATAAATGTCTTCAGGTAAGGTGCTACTAAGCTGAAAATGTACCTTGTTGTGCTTGAATCAGCCCCTTTACATAACTCCTATATTAGCTATGGCTGATGATTGTAGCTGTCATCTCACAGCTTGAGGTAAAAGCAGCAATTTGCGTAGCTAGCATCACAGTTTCAATTCAACTCCTTCGGGTTGGGTACGTGTAAGCTTATACTGTATGCTCAATGCACTGCTACACGTCTCTTCAGAAAGGCAAAAAAAAAGTAAAAAACAAAAAAAAACAAACAAAACATTTGGTCTGGTCCAGTAAATTGAAAAAAACAAGAACAGGAAGTGAGACACATTCAGAAATGTACCTAAAACAAGGAAGATGGTAGCTTCCTGTTTTGGAGTAATACAAGTACAGCAGTTGTGTGGCTGTCTCTCTCTCTCCAGTGTCTTTGAGAAACCCTCCATTTAGTTCATTATTGCTTTTTAGATACAGTTTAGTGTCTCCATCAAAGGTTTAGTTATTGCTTAGTCCATAGCTTATAAAATAACACATGTCCTTATTGGAGTGCCGCATGTGGTCCAAACTCTTTCCACTCGTTTTTATTCTACATCCCTACTGCTTGGGCTACTTGACCATGACACAACTGCTAAGCTGGGATTGTCCGGCCAAGCCCAGATCTTGCATGTTGGGGTCCACATTTGTTGGTGCACCCCACATGGTTGGTTTGGGGTGAAGAGGAAAGACGTGCGTTGTGGTTGGGATGGGTTGTTGGGGCTGGAGGTGCAGAGGAGGTTGTGGCTGTTGGCTGATGTGGAGACGGGCCTCGAGGAGGTAAGCAGCTGAGGCCACAGGGGACAGAGAGGAGCAGGCAGAGGGGCACGACTCCAGACTGGGCTGCCAGGGAGAGTGCTGCTGTGGGAGGGGCACTGGTGCAGCCTGGCTGGGCAGGACGGAGGGGGCGTCAAACATGGACGCTGTGGTGAAGATGTTTGAAGGAGGAGGGGAAGGACATTGCGGCTGTGGGGACAAATACAGCAAAGGATTCTGGGTAGGTCCAGTCTGAGCTGCTGGAAGCTGAGAGTGGGGTTGGTGCTGGATCTGGAGCATCCTAAAAATACAAATTTGGTAAGTTTAATGTTGTCATTGTTAAGATTATAAACTAATGTTTGTAGTTTAATGTTATTAATGTGTATCTCAGACATCTCAGACATCTCAGACATCTCAGACATGAGCCTTACCTCTGCTGGTGCAGCACCTCCTCCAGCATGCTGCGGTGCTCAGTCAGAGCAGGCCCCAGTGACCCTCGGCTACAGCGAGTGCAGGAGGGCAGAGGCGCGGCCTGCCTTGTCAGACCCTTGATCTTGTTTAATCCCAGAAGCCCTTTGGTGCGTGTGTTTTTCCTCAGCTGCTGACGGAAAGCTTTGAGGCCTGTGGGAAAGTAGAGAGAGCGTTAGATCCCTGTTTGATCCAACAGCAGTGACGCAGTACACTTCATTGGACTTCATGTACCTTGAGTGAGAGAGGTGTCCGACGCCCGGCGCCCCTCCTGGAAACTGGCAGGGAGGCTGGCCTGTGCCTGAGGGAGGAGGTGAGAGGACAGAGCCAGAGGAGTTGCTGTCTGCATTAAGGCTCTATTCTCCACTCCAGAGGCCAAAAGGGCGGACATGCCCCCTGCTGCCGCCTGGGACACAGTGCTGGGACTGCAGGACGACTTCAGGCAGCTGTCAGAGGAGGCACCATCTGAGGGGCTGACCACAATACCTACAAAGACCATCAAACCATTAATCACATGAATCAGTAAATGATAAAAACGAAGACTGAGTCATAATCAACTGTTATTGTTCTACTTACAAGGGGGGTTGCACTGATGAAACTGAGCTGAAACCTCAGCGAGCGTGTGTCTGCGTGACGTGGTAGTGGGAGGGAGCAGGGGCCCCAGAGTTTGGGATGCCTCCTCCTCCTCCAGGTCCCGAGGCCACACCTCCTCACTGATGCTCGTCTCCAGGAGGCTGTTGGGGGAAATGGACCGATTCCACAGAAGGCGATTCAGACTGGCCTCCACTGGGAACACCACACGCTGTAACAAGACCCAATCTTTTATAAATACAAGTGACTACAATGCACAAGATACCAGCTAAAATATGAATTTCTTTAACTCCACAAATTTGGTTACCTGAAATAGTCCCCCGTGCTCACTCTCCATCTCGGGAGTGTAGATTGGGGCAGATTTGCATGGGGCAGAATAAGCAGCAGTTCTGAAGCTGTCTGTGGACTCCATGATAACCTAAAAGACATAACACATGAATTTTCATTTTGAAAACTCCTTAAAACCTGTTTGAGTATAAATATGAGTGAGTTTGAGTACTCACCTCTGTGCTGGAGGAGTCTGAGGTACTCCGGGGTCTCTGGCTCCAGGTCCCACACTGACGGCTCAGCTGCTGGTTGCGGTGGTCTTTTACTCGCTCAAGCAGTAGGTAGTAGATGGCAGAAAAATGATTGTAACTGCTACTTTGGAGAGACTGTGGAAAAACAAAGCAACCTCAGAATTTCTCAATACTATTCACTTTAACTTACTTTTTTTTATTTTTTATTCGTTTTTGTTTTATGTTGCGTTTCTTATGCTATGTTTAGGTGTTTGGGGGGAAAGGGTTGGGTTAGGGGGTTGTGACCTTTGTTGATTTATGTTTGTTTTATGCATTTGTGTCTTGTTTTATGTTTATTATTATCATATTGTTTAATGTTTTATTTTATTGTCTTTAATTAAAAAAAAAAAAAAAGTGTCTTACCTCAATTGTCCTCTGCCGGTCGATACCCAGTGTATTCATAATGTTGAGCACCGGTTCACTGTAGTCTCCCAGGTTTGAGTTGTACTCTGTCAGTGGGTGGCTGAGGGTCTGGTGGGCAACCGTGGGGTCTGCTAACATCCATCGGTGCTGCTTGATCTGGGCTACAGTGATCCTCTTGGCAGGGTCTACCACTAGCATTTTTCGGATAAGGTTTTCACAATCCTGGGACATGAAGAAGGGAATCCTAAATCGTCCCTCTGTTACTCGCTGTCTGAGAGCAGGCAGACTTGGACCATCGAAGGGAAGAGAGCCACATACAAGAACGTACAAGACCACACCAAGGCTCTGTAAAAAAATAAAAATAAAAAATTGTTATCAATTTGTTCAATTTTAGAAGAGTACGTATTTTTCACATTTAATAGCCGTACCCAAATGTCCAGTCCAGGACCCTCATATTCCTTTCCTTCAAAAACCTCTGGAGCAGCATAAGGCGGACTACCACACCATGTTGACAGAGGCTCCCCTGCGTTGTAAAAGTTGCCAAATCCAAAATCTATAGAAAATAAAACATATTATTGTGAAACTATTTCCTTTTTTTTTTAGATACTTTATTGTGTCAGAGTTTCACACAAAAAAAGTTTGTCCCCATTTTCCCCCCACCCCTGTGTTACAGCAAACAACTTAATAATGTAAACAGATATAACCAAAAAAGGACTTACAAAAAATACAAAATTATATTGATAATAAATATAAATAAACAAAGGAAAATTATAATAACTGTAACAACTGTGAAACTATTTCCCTACCAGCTAGTTTGATGTTCATGTTGACATCCAGCAACAGGTTTTCAGTTTTAAGGTCCCGGTGAACGATGTGATGCCGGTGACAGTAGTCAACGGCTGCAAGGATTTGCCAAAACTTCTTCCTCGCTTCGTCTTCACTTAAACGTCCATTTGAGGTGAGGTGGTCTACGGGAACAGGAAACTCATATTTACATCTCTAAAGTCTTTGAGTAATTTTCCAGTGAATTACACAAGTGAACTCACCGAACATTTCTCCGTTCTTTGCGTATTCTGTGACAATGTACAGCATGTCTTTGGTCTCCATGACCTAAAGACAGAAGAAACAGACATTCCACAGGCTCAGTCAAAGTCTATAAACACAGTCTGCTTCAGGCCAATTTCTAGTTCACTTAACACCACTTTCAATGAATTGTTACATATTGCTTTTGTGGTACATGTGAAATAGAACTGGTATGATAGTATGATGTGTGATAAATGCCTTTTTTTTTAAGGGAGTCAGTGATCATCAATAAGTGACATGGTCCTTTACAGTAACAAGCTTTCTCTAACATTAAACAAAAAAACCCCACAGTACATCTTTTTGTCCCTAGCAGTTCACATGGGCTCTGTCTCATATTTCAGTACAGCCCTTTATTGGCTTCGGTCTTATCTAAAAAGAACAACACAATCCCCAGTCCTCCCTGGAGCTCACTATTCTCATTTGAGTCCCGGGGGACACAAAGGTGACAACAAAAAGTAATTTTGGTCAGTGACAAAGGCATATCTGAGAAGCGTCACTGGCTGGCTCTGAATTAAATGTCACTAAATTTCCAGTGAATGGTCGGGCTCAGATCTTTTCAGCTTTTATCTCACAATGATTCAATCCACAGATGCCTCCAAGCAGCCAGCTGCCTTATCTGTGCGATAGGGCAGCTCCCTGGGGCCAAGTCACCTTGAGGTGTAACTGACGTCAGGCTTTGAAGAACTGGCAGAGCACGTCAAGAGCTCTCAAGCCACAACAGTGATTAACTCCTTATCAACTCCATATATGAATGAGAGAGAGAGAGAAAGAGAGAGAGAGAGAGAGAGAGAGAGAGAGAGAGAGAGAGAGAGAGAGAGAGAGAGAGAGAAATCTATATAAAATTTTACAGGGCCTGCTGTTTACTGTAGTTGCTTGGGATATCCAAATAAATTAATCAAAATGTCAAAAATTTCAGCTAGCCCAAAAATCAGAAGCTTGAAGTGACCTTTAGAGTAGAGCGGGGGCTGGTGGAATAACATTTGTACTGTGTGGGTGGTGCAGGGTCATGAGACAAAAGGAAACATCAGTTTAGTTTTCTCATGGGGCCATTGAGGAAATGAACGAACACACTCAGAATAACAAGTCTCCAAAAAGTGAATAGACGTAAAAAGGACGTCAGATTTGAATCACAGGATGATCTCATGCTGCGTCTTAAAAAGTGACAGGATCATTCTGTTATTTCTCAAGGCACTGCACAACAAACCATGATGCAAACTGGAACATTTACGGCTTTAGAATTGAAAGTGAAATTCCGTTCTGTTTTTATATTCTTTCAAACTCAGTTGTTTCAAGATTGATTAAGAATTAGTCATAAACAAACAAACAAAAGCTGACCTGGATCTTAACAGTACAGGGCTATTGTGTTGGTGATTGAGTGCTTGTTAGCAGACGTGTGCCACAACACTGTAGGGCCAGCCGAGGGGAAAAAGCGGATTCTCTAAGTCTTTAAATTTAATTAGCACTAAAGCAGTGCTTTGTGTGGCTGCTTTCACGTGACGCTCAAACACATTGCACTTGGACTGAGGCTAATTAGGATTAATGTAGAGCTACAGTGTGAGCTACCTGTATAGGTGCAGTCTCTACCAATACGCATAGAAAAACTATGAGAAATGCACTGATCCTGGCACTGACTGGTACAACAATTACTCTCACTGACAACTCAGATAATCCGAAGGCAAAAGGGTTGGACTCTGCTGCTTTTCTGTACGCAAGATTCACAGAGCAGCTCTGAGCCACAGTCCCCACTACTACACTAACTCATTAACACTGTTCCTCTAAACACATGCACTATGACTAGACCAAAGGGACAGTTCCACTGCAAACACACTGCATGCACAAAAATGCACTTACATGAGGAGACATGCTCAGAGTGACTGTAGATAGCTCTCCTTTATGCATGTGACGCACACAAGTAGAACACAGTGTAATTGCTGCTCACCTGGTACAGTTTAATGATATGGGGGTGGTTCAGCAACTTCATGATCTGCACCTCCCTGTAGATTTTCTCCAAGTTGGATGGATTTAGTCTGGTCTTATCGATTATCTTTATAGCCACCTGCAAAATTAAAGACACATGCATTTAAAATGTTTTAAAAGTCCCAAACTGAAAATTAATGTTGAGTCAACATAGTTTTGTTGCAGCTGCTGACCTGTGTTTTGGTGACTTTATGCTTGGCCAGCTTGACCACTGCAAAGTTTCCTTTTCCCAGAGTGCGGATTATTTCGTAGAAACCCACCTGCAGTGGCCGTCCTTGGGCAGAGCTGGACTGAGCCCCGCTGCTGTCTGACATGATAACCATGGTGCAGTAGAGAGGGGAAGAATTAAGGCGACGACCTGCACAGAGGAGGCATGGTTCCTTTTATGTGTGCCGTTATAAAATAATACAAAGTTATGGCCTGATATATCTATGTCAACTTTCATCATACAGCTAAATGGTGGTATCACTATGACTGCAGTTATGTGAGATTTATGACATATTGACAGCACAGCACAATTAATTACAACGTTTAACGAGATGAGTTTATTAAACAGTTTACACAGTCGAGATATAGACTAGAGCAATCGAGAGTGGGTTACAAATTAAGTTCAGTGGCACCAGCTTCAGTGTGCACTACCAAAGTAGAAAATGTAGGCAAGCTCAGTGTACACACTTCGGTATTTTAAATTTCATGTTTTTTAGTCACAGTGGTCCAATATTTAACTATCAGACAATATCCTTTAATGTGTTTTAAAACAAGGCAAATTACTCGTTAAAGTAGATAAACCATAAATGGAAATTAAAATGTACTCGCTACTGTAGCTGCGCCTTACCTCAAAAAGACATAAACCTCCGTCTCTCGCAGTTCAGACCGCTCCTTGAAGAAGCGTAAACCATTCCACATTAGCGTATTCTCACTTGTGGAGCAGTGACTCCACGGCAGCCGAGGCCCGGGTGCGTGTGGCGTGTTCTGTGTCCGGCGGAATGCCCAGCTCACGGGCCATAGGGGACTCCGCCCCTCTCCTCTGCCTCCGCCACAACAAACTGATACCGCCTCATTAACGTCACACTGGCGTCAGAGCCCAGCGCAGGGCGCGCAGCGTGGCCGGGTAGAGCGCACGGCTGGGGTTGCCATGCAACCGCGCAGCCCGGGTGTGCGGTGACGTGAGTGCTGATGGAGCGGTTGCCTGGAGACAAGGGGCGTGACGTCAGTCGTAAAGACGTGTCACCACGTGATATTTCCTTCACCGGCTCGCAGGTTGCACTGCCTTGGCACCCCAAACCCACAAAGCAGGGACAGAAACTCAGAGGAAACTGTTTGAGAAGAGCTTTTCATAAAAAAGCACAGCTGCTCCTGTTCTCCAAGTTAACTCAGAGGAAGTTCAGGGACGCCTGGGGCAATGTGTGTTTTGGAGCGGACAAAGGCTGTGCATAGGAGAAGGGAGGAGGGTGAGTTTAGTTACACAAAGAACAAGGAAGAAAGTTTCATGAGAACCGAGATACGGGTCAAGTAACACATGCACATAAATATTTACAGTAAAGTGACTAGTCTGACGGCTGACCACCATGAAAAGCCGAAGTCGCCTATCCGTGCCTTAAAGACTATATGACCAGTCACCTGCACTATAAGTTAAAAATGTAAAGAACAAATAACGCCATTTCCTTATTATAGGGGGGTTATAAAATATTTGACCTAAACTTAATTAAAGGCACCTAGACTAATTATAGGGTCACAACCTTAATCGTATTAGCAGTACTATAAAAAATATACACTACTGCTTTTGAGAGTGCAATCTGGTGCTTTTCCAGGTGTGTTTCCTCTGAGGTGTCAGAACTATCAGTATGAGGAGAAAACCACAGTAATTTTAAATCTAATGTTGGTGAACACAGGTGGTCTCAACATGCTTCTAAAATGTGGACTTGGGTCTGCCTCTGACTAAGTGCTTTAACAGAAATAAACCAGAACACAAAAGACTTCGATTTAAAAAGTGGTAAAAGCAAGGGGGAGGACAAAGGAAATTATAGGCAGTATCCATCAAATTTATCATAGACATTTTTTTCTTTAAGTGGTCAATTCTTTCAATAAATACTGACAATAAGATCAACTATGCAAATTATTATAGGCTACCGTAGTAGATACAGATTCATGGCACATACGTACATTCGTTTTTGCAAAATGTAAAGTTTTTGCAAATGCCACAGAATATCATGACGCACCAAATGCATTGCTCATTCATTTTGTTCCATACGCAAATGTAGTGTACCTGGAGCGTGAGTAGGCCAGCTATTATGCACCAGGCTCCAGTACATGGGGCAGGAACAATAGGTGCTTGTTCAAAGTGTGGTGGGGTAATCACTTGAACCAAATAAACTGCCTTTTGTATGTGAATAAAATCCCAGTTTTATATATACGTGTTGTTTCCCAAATAGCTAAAGGCCAATAATAAATATCCAGTGGTATTAGAATGCTGCAGGAAATATGTATGAAGTTTTGCCTCAGAGTCAGTGGGAGTTGTAACGGCTGTCTCTCTGGTAACAAAGACTCGTCTCATTTTCCTGTTCCAAGATCCACTCACCTTATAAGGAAGTAAATAGGTTTATGACTTAAGAGCAGAACTTTGTCTCATCATAAACATTTAATGCATTTTAAAGGTGTACTACTTAACTTTATGGCATTAGAGGTCTTACAGTAGAATGCAAATACCAAGTTTAATGCCATACTGAACATTTGAGGTAAACCATCTCCATGGAGACAAGCTGGTGGCAGACCAGATGCCAGAAAGTTACATAGTGCACCTTTAAGCACTGTTCAGTTTAAATGTTAAAAATACTGACTTATTTCAGTAACATTAAGAGAAATGATTGGATACTGGCTTATTATATAGGGTTGATCAAAAATTAATAAATTAAATCATAATATTTTAATACAAAACTTCAAGGTCAGTATTATTATGCAAAATATAAAAACCTCCCAAGATCAGATATGCACTGACCAAACAGGATTAAACGTTAGTGAAAACAAAGATTACCACTGCAGCATGTGCTCTACACCTCTGTGGTTTACACACTACAAGTTTACATTTGTGTACGTTTAACAAAAGTGCCTGCAGCTCTACTGGTTTCTATATTTAAATTCAGAAAAGAGTGTGCACTGGAGAATAAGTTTAGTGTAATTTAGGTACTCTTCTAATGAATATGCACCTGTTTGTCTGATATTACCGTTTAGTTTTTAAGAATTAGTTTTAGTTTTAAATATTAACCCCAATCCATATTCCCAAACCTAAGTCAATAGCCCTCCAATGTCGAATGCGATAAGAGTCTCGTCTGTTCTTAGACTACAAAGGTTATTTTTATACACTGAATTTGAAGACACTGTATTAAATTACACCAAATATATAACATTGTATTTTATTACACTTTTTTTTAAGATGTTGACTTTATATTCAGTGAATATTTTTACTTAATTAGAGGTTTGTCAAAATCATATCACATAATTAAAATGCAAAAATAAATCAGCTATAGGCTACAAATTTTGTGAAAAATAAAGTCATACATTTAGAAGAAGAAGTGACTTTATTGATCTCACACAGGGGAAATTCTTCTCTGCATTTAACCCATCCTGTTATTAGGAGCAGTGGGCAGCACATTACTGCGACTATCTACATGATCTTCTTGCTTCGGTCTGGTCAGGGCCTCAGCTGGAGGATTTTACCTGGAGCATGTTTTGGGTTGATGGGGGAAACCGGAGTGCCCGGAGGAAACCCACCCAGACACGGGGAGAACATGCAGACTCCACACAGAAAAGCGTGAGTGCTAGCCACTCAGCCACCGTGCTGTGCGTAGTATGGCAAAAGGAGAAATTCAATTTCTCAACTGGACAAAAGTTTATTTGGTTGAATACATTTCGCAGCTTTTGCAGTGTTTTCGTCGAATACGAAAACACCCATTATGGCCCTGAATGGTTTTGCTAACACAGGGGTGTCCAAACCTTTTTCATCAAGGGCCACATGTCTAAACACAGACGAAGCAGAGGGCCGATCGAGGGCCATGGACTGGTGCTCAGAACAGTCAATAATTGAAATATCTGCATGTTTAACGCGTTAGAATGAGCTATCAGTCCTTTATTCGTGCTAAGATCCTCAAAACCACACAATAAATATTAAATATTGTCTTACAAGGTAGATTTTCAAAAAACTTGCAGTCAAAAGTTCTGCTCAAGGTAATTTGGGTCAATTCATATGGATGCCTGGAGGCCAAGAAAAATTTGTCTGAGGGCCGCATTTGGCCCATGGGCCAGAGTTTGGACATGCCTGTGCTAACAAGAACCCACACTCAGTGCATATTTAATAGGCCTACCTAACTAACAGAAACTGTAAACAAATAGGTGTGGTAGTATCAGAGTAATTTTAATGTAGTTAGCTCCTCCTTTCAGGCAGATATAGGCAGTGTCCACCAGCATCTGACCAGAACTGAAGAAGCAGCTTGGATGAGCCGTGAAACGTATTCGACCAAATAAACTTTTGTTCAGTTGACAAATTGAATTCCTCCGTTTGCCATGGAATCTACCTGGACGACTGAGGGATTCTACACACAATACATTTAGTAACACAAAAAACACAATATAACCTTCACATGACCTTCACAATCTATAAAATGTTGTATATGTATTTATTTATTAAAGGGACAATGCATATTAAAAGACAAGATAATGTAAAAGAATCATTGCATTAGCACATGATTAACATTTAAAGACTTGATGTTTATAATGGTTGATCATTTGCTTTAAGCAACCAATTTATTTATGGAAACACCCACTAAAAGAGCACTAGCTTTTCTGATGGATTCACACTGTCTGACCTCAGTCCACCCTGTGAGAGAGCCTTTGTTTGACCATTACGTGAGCTGTGTGTGCTCTCCATTCAGTCTTCACCAGCACTGCTCTCCCTGACTTTGGTATTTCCATAGTCAAACGTCATTTTATTTTAAGTCGAATGAATAATAACAAAGTGACACATGTAGACATTACAGTTGCTTTCTGTAAACCATTATAATCAGTGCTTCTCTGCTGTTTACAACAAATGGCCTGGGGTCATATTGCTCCACAGAACATGATTTATTTAAATGACTGACTCATGTAATGACTAAGATGTGTGTTACATTGAAACCAGTACAGACAGCAGGGACAAGAGCTCAAATCTGAACAAGGGGTTGGTTAACTGCAAAACAAAACAACTCCTAAGACTAAGCAGTGGCTCCCTTAACAAGGCAATAAATGATATACTTAACCTCTGAGGACCAATGCAGGCAGACAAACCACAGGGTCTCACAGCAGCTGGTGGAGTGTACACACAGCTCTCAGCGCAGTCAAACAAACCTAAGAGAAGACCATATGGACAGGCCAATGCAGCAGTAGCTCAAATTTTATGTACTGGGTATTACAGTCAGGAACAAGGTAGGTCTACTGGTATACAGTTTAAAAGACGCTATATTAAAAATTGACTCTTGTGAGCTTTAAGTCATGTTATGATGTTGTTAACTCATCAAAAACAAACATGGAGTTGAGTTTTGTTTCATTCACACGTTTGAGTAACCCCTTACAATTAGTCTGTCTTCATCTCCAGTGCTCAAAATGCTCTTTTCCACCTTGTGATGTCATGGCAAGATACATCAACAGCTACCGTTCCCTTTAGTTCAATAGAGATTGGAAATTCTAAGACTGAAATTTTCCAAATGATTCTATTGAAGGGCTATGGAGATTAAAAACTCAGTGGAGCACTTCCTGTGTTACCACATGACATCATAAGGTGGAAAAGAGTGTTTTCTGTTTTGGAGAATGAAATATACATATGTGAATAAAACAAAGCACAACTCCAGGTATCTTTCTGATGAGGAAACAACATTGCAGATCAAAAACAGCGTAATATGGGCTAGCTCACACAGGACTGAATCTTGGGTCCAGACCAAGAATGACTTTGCTACAGTTTCTTCCTCATTACAGACATAAGTTTCCAACAAAGTGTGGTATCTCTTAGTGTTTCAGGTATTCTCATTTGTCAGAAGTTCTGACTGTGATTAGGAACATACATCCTGGCCAAATACCTGTTTTGCAACATTTTCATTTTTATCCCATTTGGTTTGGTTTAGATACAAGTGCTCAGTGGGTCAAAATCATAACCATCTGATCTTGTGTATGTATTCAATTACATGTGTTTATTGCTTAAGATATCTTGAGTGAAGATCACCTCTTCAAAGACTGGGCATCAGAGTGGTGCACCAGTTAGACCTTCAACCTCACAGCAAGGTCCCTTCTAGGCAGACTTTTAGGCCGAGTTTGGACTTTCTGCAGAGTTTGTATGTTCTCCTCATAGGTGCTCCAGATTCCCCAACCACAGATTCCAACTCTCAGTTTATTTATCCTGGTTAAATAAAATAATCTGCCCTAACCTATAAACGACTACTACTGTATACTGCAAAACAATTTGGGCAAAGCAATAACTTCTCATTGGAGACAAGCAGGTGGTGGACCCTCCCCCAGAAATGTTAAACTATGCACCTTTAATTAACACTTTGCAGCTGTCAATATGCGCTGGGGGGGGAATAAATCTGTGCTTTATTTTAATACAATCAGACCAGAAAAAGCTGATTTAGTTTAGTGTAGCAAATATGCTGCATAGAATAGTAATAAACAAGGTTGGGTACGGTCTAAGATGCGTAGGAACCAGTATTAATATTTATACTATGTAATACGAGGTAATAACAAGGTAATAATGCAGTGTAATAACGTATATGAATTATGGGTTAGAGAACCAGAAGATTAAGTACGGCTCAGGGAGGGAGGAGGCAGACACTGAAAGTTGCTTTAGGTGGTTCCATGTATTAAAGAGTAGACAACAGACAACTAAAAGCAGAACGAATGAATGGCCATTCAGTGAGGCTGTAAGCCAATATTTACAATGCATTAATGTGAAAGTTCAGTGAGGTAGAATCCCGATATATATTTACAATGTACTAATACTCAAGTTATGATTGTCCATGAGTATGACAATCATAACTTGAGTATTAGTACATTGTAGTACATTAGTATATCGTATATTGATATTGTTTCAGTGAGTTAGAAGCCTTGTCTTAGCTCGCCATCAAAGAACCTGGCCTGTGCAGAAAACAGGACCATGCAATGTAATAAATCTATGTGCACAGAATTCATACTCTAAATATCATTACATAAAACTAGTTGTATTATAAATATATAAATACTTCTTTATACAGAAATCCCGATATTGTACAATATACTTGAAATGTTCAAATAATTAATCAAATAACCATAACATGAATTGATGAATTAAATAGCTTCCTTTGAATAAAAGTCCATGGAGGTAGCACGCATTTAAAGTACATAGAGCATTTCAATAGAACCAATTAAGACACAATGTCTGTGGTAAAAACACCACAAAGTGCATAATAAATAATTTAACAACATTGGACACTATAAGTAATCGTTTCAACTTGATTATGTTTGGCTTACTGTGGAAGACCTCTTGTGTGGTCCTGGCTCCCAAAACAACAAACGCCAGGGAACTGGCCCACTGCAGACCAGTCGCCTTGACCTCCCACCTCAAGAAGACCATGGAGAGGGTGATCCTCAGTCACCTCCGCTCTGTGGTGAGCCCCACCTTGGACCTGCTGCAGTTTGCCTACAAACCAAACGTAGGAGTAGAAGATGCCGTCATCTACTTGCTGCAGCGGGCGCTCACCAACCTGGAGACCGCCGGGAGTGCTGTGAGAGTCATGTTCTTTGACTTCTCCAGCACCTTCAACACCATCAGGCTGGCGCTGCAGGGGAAGCTGGAGGACATGGGAGTTGATGGACATCTCGCTGCCTGGACCAACGGCTACCTCACTGACCATCCACAGTACGTGCGGCTGTGCGGCTGCGAGTCAGAGGTGGTAGTCTGCAGCACTGGGGCACCCCAAGGAACTGTCCTTTCACCCTTTCTCTTCACCATCTACACCTTGGACTTCATCTACAACACGGACAGCTGCCATCTCCAGAAATTCTCTGACGACTCGGCCATTGTGGGCTGTGTGTCTGAGGGGAACGAGCTGGAGTACCGCTCGGACATCAGAGACTTTGTGGAAAGGTGTGAGCGCAACCACCTGAGCCTTAACACCAGTAAGACCAAGGAGATAGTGATCGACTTCAGGAGAAGACCACTACCTCACGCACCGGTGAACATCCAGGGGCAGGACATAGAGATTGTGGACAGTTTCAAGTACCTGGGTGTTCACCTCAACAATAAACTGGACTGGTCCCACAACACCGACACCCTGTACAAGAAGGGCCAAAGTCGCCTCCACCTCCCGTGGTCCTTTGGAGTGTGCAGACCTCTGCTCAAGACTTTTTATGACTCTGTGGTGGCCTCTGCTCTCCCCTATGCTGTTGTCTGCTGAGCCCCAAGCAGCACAGAGCGGGACAGGAAGAGACTTAACAAGCTGGTCAGGAGGGCCAGCTCTGTCCTGGACTGTCCTCTGGACTCGGTAGAGGAAGTGGCTGGCAAAACTCACATCCGTCATGGACAACACCTCTCACCCTTTGCACTGGGCTGTAGAGGAGCTGAGCAGCTCCTTCAGAACATGCAAACTCCACACAGAAAGGCTCGGCGACCGGGGGATCGAACCCAGATCATGCATGCAAACTCCACACAGAACACATACAGAAAGGCCTGAGCAACCCGGGGATCGAACCCGGAACCTTCTTGCTGTGAATCATGAGCGCTAGCCACTCAGCCACCGTGCCGCCATATCTTATCTTATCTTACCTTATCTTATCTTATCTTATAAAAGGCAATGCTAACCGGATCCAGAGAAAACAGTAGGAGCGGCTAAGCTAACCCATGCAAACAAATAGGAGTTTGTGGGAATTGGGACACGGCTCTAGACCCGGTTTTGTCAACACGTTACAACTACATTGAAGCCATGTCTCAATTCTCAGAGTGCACAGTTTGGAGCATGGTTTTAAGGGCATGTACGTCACATCCAGCGTGACGACTGCTGTCCCATTTCGTTTTTGTCCCATGCACAGTTAACACGCGGTCTGAAGACCGCAGTCGTTTCCATGGAAATCAGGGCGTGGACCAACTGCAAGAAAAAGCACACTTCATGCAGTCATATATCCCAGCATGCACCGCGCGCTACTTCTTCCATGCGGTCCGCGACTCAGGGCTGAGCAAGTATGCACAGTCTTGACTGCAGTCTGAGCCCCCTTAAAACCACTCTCCCAACTGTCCACTCTGAGAATTGAGACACGGCTATAGGCTTTTTTAGTGTTTTTTAATGTGTATATTTTGTCACCATGGTAACTGCTGCATGTATGTGTATGGCGTGATGTCACTGCAAAATATCAGTTAAATACATCGATATGAAATCTGCGATATGAAATCTGAGTGTATGCAGGCCCGTTCATTAGGTGTGCTACTTGAGGAGCTGGCTGTTGTGTTTGGACAGTCATTGTTAGCAGCTCTCACAAAAGCAGTATGTGCTAAAGAAAGAGGTCCATTGTCATTTGAGGCGCAACACTGATACTGTAATCCTCTGCTGTCACTTATCTGCCCATGTAAATACCTGGTCCACCGGCTGCGCCTGCAACACCCGAGCTAGAGTGAATGCTGCTGTGCGCACAGACCCTCCGGAGACCAGGCTGTGTGCGTCATTCCATGGATCAGCCCATTATCCCGGGCCGAGGGTGGCAGGGGCCGGGAGTGAGGGACCCAGAAAGGTGACAGCAGCACCCTGACAATGGAGAAAAGAAATGAAAGAGAGATAAAGAGAGAGAGGCGGTGGTGGGAGGTGAAATTCATAGACCACTGAGCCAAAAGTGGAAAACTCACTCTCATTATTCTGGCTGTGGCAACGCTGAAGGGTTTTTGTGGTTATGAATGGTAGCTTAGAAAGTCATACATTGTCCTTATATTTTGAATATTATTAATTGTGACTAATTGCAGTAAGTGGTGCAAGGTGTATTTGCACAAGAGGATTTTGGAGGCACAGAATGCACAGATCTCTTCTAAGGTGTTGGGAGATGGTGCAATTCAATCAGTGATCTCTTGGAGCTGTGAATTAGCTCTGTTTTCTAACATGCAAACAGTAACATCCCCATCTTGATAACTTGATTCTCTACAAAGGCCAACATTTTAAAATCAGATGCCCTTTCAGCACTACGTAAAATTTCTTGTTGCAGTCATGATTCCACTGAGCCAAACTTTACAACATTCTTCATAGAGGTAGATGGATTTTATGACACACTTTGGAAGATTCCAGACGAAGAAACAAGCGGGAGCTGTGCCCATCTCCAGTCTTTTACGAGTCAGGTTTCTGGAAGGACAAGCCTACTGACAGTGCATGGTGCATGCAGGGGTGCATGTGTTTAATCACTCATAATGAAATAAATACTTAGGTGCGGCGTTAGGCTTTAGACCGATAAAAATGAGTGCATGTGTGTTTTATATAATGAGCAACTCAACCATTCCTTAGTGGCCATACAGTAAATGCTATATCGTACCACAATTTGTTTACCACTGTTGTCCAATATGGAATCATGCTGCACATGGACCACAAATAATAAGATTAAAAAAAATCCACGATCACTTTTATTTGTCCTGCACTCTGAGTGCACTCACAGTAACTTGGAATTTAATGAATGAGCTGCTCATAATGAAATGGATTTGAGCTGTGGGGCAGAGGCAAGCCTAAAAGAAAGACACAAGACGATTATGAAAGACTATTAAGGCTCCACTACGCTACAGATTTTAGATAATATAATACATAGCACTGGGGACAGTAATCAAGCAATAATACTTTGGTTGTATGGCAGCTATAAGGCCTAAACTGTCCTAAAAGTGTACAGTGGGGAAACAAACCTTACACCAGAATATGTTGTTATCAGCAATCATGTATTTGGCCTAATACAGTATTGAGAACAAGAATGTAGACAACTACAACTTCACATGTATTTCTTGATCCGTTTTTCTCTTATTGAATTGTTTTTTTCTTATTGAAATCACATTTACTCTCACAAATTTGTTTACATCTAAATTGTCAAAAGAGATGCTAACTCAGTTTTCTTATGTGTCTCCTTAATGCACTCCTCCTGACGTGCACACACTGTGGACAGGTGGTCATGTGTTTAAACTTAATGTTGAACAGTGGTTCTCCAGATAAGAGCGAGGCTCAGCGTGGATTAGGAGATCCCTAAGCTGGGGCTGAAACAGGGTGTCCTGGAGCAAGAGGCAAAATGACAGCAGGACATCTGTGCATTCGCCTGCTCCAGCCATGTGTACACAGGAGGAGAGGGGAGAGGAGTGAGAGGGGGAAAAGGGAAGAGAGGGAGGGGTCTGACTACTGCACCAAAGCCTAAAAAGGGAAGCATGAGCCAGGGTCAGAAGGTCGTCCTTCTTGATTTAAACAATGTGTAGTGACGTCTTGTTGTTGTGGGTCTATCTTAATGCGATCATCGTCTTACACATGCCGTTTAAGGCTAGGCAAAAGGACATGCAGCAAATAAAGGGAACAGGTTTTATTGAATCCCATTATACTTTTACTAAACAATTACTAAACAATTTTTGATTTATCTGCACGAAAAAAACAAACCAGCTAGAAAAAACTGTAGACAAAAGGCACAAACAGCATATATTATAAGGTTTCTCCTCAAATGTGTAAATTTTAAGTGCGTCTGCTTAGATCAAGATTATTCAATTAAAAAAACACACATCTTGGGATCACTGTTTTCACTTTGAAGACACAGTGTTAAACCTGGCCAGTATGAAAGCCTTCAAAATGGCAGCATTGTCTGGCTTTATGCAGAGAAGACAAAAGGGACACAATGTTCTAAAACACAGCACATGTCCAGGCACTGTCCTGTTTGTCTCTTTGTCCTGTTCCTCTGTCAGAGTCAACAGATTCATTGTGTAGGAACAGGTTTCTCTCTTTTGAGGGCTCTTTTAAATAAAAGTGATTTGTGAGATGAATTCTACTTCATTCTCCAACAGCTTGTCCCCATGACATTTGAATAACTTATTAATATTTTACTACTTCACATATTACATAAGTAAAATGGCACAAGGACCTGATCCTAGTGTTGAGATGCATCCTTCAAATGGAACTTGCATAAGCGACCAGAATGAGTGTCAAACATGTCTGAACTTAAAGGTCTGTATTATCAGAAAAAGGTTAATTGCCATTTTTTGATGAACAAAATTCACAAACTGGGAAAGTGCTCTGGCAATATGGTATAACAAAACAACAATAGTAAAGAATAGTAGAATAGTAAATGGCCTCTTGGTAAACGAAAACCTTTTACCCCCCAGTCCAACAGTCTTAATAATAAGACAGCATGTTGCCTGAGTGGCTAACACTAATACCTAACAGCGAGAATGTTCGAGATTCCATCCCTGGGTTACCTAGGCCTTACCTGTGTATTAACATTGAAGGAGGGTTGAAGAGGACAGTTTTTCCCTATGGGGACAATAAAGTGTACCTTTACCCAAAATGGAATTGTAATAACTTTGGGCGGTGTTTCATCTGGTCATTTATCTCCCCTTCAGCCTTGTTTGAATGTCAGAGAGGGGAATATCTCAGAGAGTGGAGTGACCTGCCACAAAGCTCTGCTGCATCTGCTCCAGTTTACACCTCCTGCCATTTATAGACACCAGATACAAGACCTCCACTCTCCAAATCATTGTCAGTGTTTCTCAGTGCTGAAGGTGGACAAACTCACTGAGGGTGGCATTTCAAAGGGACACAAAGACAATACTGTATAAAATATCAAATCATGAAAAGAGGAAGTATGTACAGTATGTAAATCTATCTAACTTTTCTACCCTAACCCTAACCTTAGTACAGTACTCATAAACCGTAGGTATATAACTAATGCTCACATGCATTATCTTTTGGCCACTAGCCAACAGAAAAGTGAAACAAGGTGACACAGTCAGCTCTCCTCTCTAAGCGTCATGTGTAGTGACTCACATGGCTCTTTCTTACAAAATTGCAAAAGTAGTAGTGGGTAGTTTTCACAAAGTTCTGCTTTTACAATTTACCCGGGTAAACACTATTCATTTCTAAGAAAAAGTTGTGCATTTCAGCTGTAAGTGTCTCTATTTAACCAAAGCTGCAAATGTGTTGAATGAGGCTGAAATCTGTAGGCCTGGACCTGAGGACAGATCCAGCATACAGCCACCCATGATGTCAGCAGAGCATTTCTTTAGAAAGTTTTCCTCTCCTCCTCCACCATGAGTCAAATATCATTATCCCAGCGTGCGCCTCCCTGTATGTAATTAGTCTCAGGTGCACAATGACATTTAAGTGGATTTAATGATGTTTTGAAAGCAGAAGGAAGAAGGTGGTCGAATTATTTTCTGCACTGGAGTGACAATATAAATGTCCTGTTCTAGGGTGAGGTGGGAGGCTCCATGTTACCTAATGACAATCATCTTTGCACCAATTACAGGGTGTCTTTTCACAGGTACCACCCATACACCCACCAGGCATAACATTATCGGCTATTATTGTTGGCAATGATAGACTGCCAAGGATAAATTAGGAGATACTGTACCTGAATCTTATATCCCATATGCTTGGAATACTATTGATGGATAACCACTGCTGCAGATAGCACGCCCCACTGTTTTGGAGATCCCATATCCAATGCAGTATATAATATGTTTTGGCCTTTATATTGGCTTTTTTTTTTTTTTGCAACATTAAAAGCCTATATTACACAAAATGTATTCTTGTGAGCTTCAAGCCATGTAATAATATTGTTACCTTCTCAAAAGCATACCTGGAGATGTGTTTTGTTTCATTCACACATGTTTGAGTAGTCCTGGTTTTTTAGTCTGCCTACATCTCTAAAGTTCAAACTATCTGTTCCACCTTGCGATGTCATGCAGTGGTAGATTTCACAGCTTTTACCTTTATTCTGCAGAGATGGCCAGAGCTAAAAACATCCAAATGATTCTAGTTAAGGTGTATGGATTTAAAAAAAAAACACAGTGGAGCACTTTCTGTATTACCACATGACATCACAAGGTGGAACAGAGTGTTTTATCTTTGAGAGAAGAACTCCTAAGCCTATGTATACAGGATTTGTGTTTTAAACATGTGTGCATGTTTTTGATGAGGAAACAACGCTATAACATGGATCAGAAAACAATGTAACATTGATCCTTTAAAAACAGACTTAACAATATTCACCCATTCACTAAAACCGGACACTATATATAATTTCCTTACTGGCGGTTTGTAATGATTTGTTTATTCATTACAGGTGTTTTGAATATGAGATGTGTGCCTGCTGTTCCAGCACAGATGCTCCTCTTCATGCAGAGAGTGAGATGCAGTGTACGATGGTTAAAGGTAGAGCCAATGATGTCAACAGCCTGCGTCACAGTCTCAGGGGCGCGTTCACAATCCCCTTAGCCAAGCCTGAGCTGTCCATTGGAGCTCACAGGCATTAATCAAAGCTGCACTTCCAGTAGTAGCATCCACAGACCCACGTCATTCTACAATATAGGCTCTCACTTCATAGACACAGTGAAAAACATTGTGTAACCTTGAAGCTCCCATGTTTTTCTACTTGATCAATGGGCTGACTGGATATTTCCTGAGGGGCACTGATCTATTATGGTTATACATCCCAGGGACATGACACAAATTGGCCTCATCTGAATATGTTTCTGCATAGGTTTGCTGCTATAAGGCAGGATTGTTGGTTGTGTTGGCTTGCCAGTTTAGTTTGCAGGCTGTATAATAAAGTGGTGCAAAGACTAACCTCAGCACAGAGGTTTCAAAGCTCCACGAACGTCATGCGGGTTAAATAAAATGCCCATTAAAAGTGTTAAAACTCAAGGATTTATTTTGCATTTGTGGTTTTGCACCATGTGATTTTGGCATTTATGGAGCACAATATAAGGTTTTGTCGAAAGCTGAATTATTTTCACACCTCATTTTATTTGAGAATATGAAAGAAGGGATACAGATTTTTCCACAATTTAACCCAGACTTATGCAATGTTTAGAAAAAAGTAGATTTCATGTCCTAGCCACGTCAACTTAAGTGATTCAGTAGCACATCAATAAACTCAGAGGCATCTGTCTTTGATGTCTCTGTTCTGACAGGGTTAGACCCTAACCCTGTCAGACCCTGTCAGACTCTGTTAGATCGGTGCTTGGCCCCACATTGCTGCTTGCAGCTATATTTCTATATTCTTTTCCTCAATAGGAGTTTATGGCAACTCCTAGAACTGTCTGGTAAAAAGTTAGGCCCCCAGCCCCAACCGTCTAGTGGCACCAGCAGGTCAAAGTTGCAGGAATTTGTCAATTGCCTAGATTGCTAGGCACCTAGCAACCTTTGATCTGTCTTTGATGTGTCTGTTCTGACAGGGTCTAACCCTGTCAGAACAGACCCTGTCAGACTCTATTAGACCCTGTCAGACCCTGTTAGACCCTGTTAAACCCTGTTAGACCCTGTCAGACTCTGTTAGACCCTGTCAGACCCTGCATGCGGCCTACATGCTGAGGCCTACATGAACCTTCGGTGCTTGTCCCCACATTGCTGCTTGCAGCTATATTTATTATTATTATTAGGGGAAAAGCACCATAGGTGCTAGGCACCCTATAGTGTTTGTACTGCGTTGCCTAGCGACGTTGCCTAGCAACGTTGCCTAGCAACCCTTTGATCTTTCCTTTGATGTGTCTGGTCTCCTGATTCTTATTATTCTATATTCTTTTCTCAATGGGAGTCTATGGCAACCCCTAGAACCGTCTGGTAAAAAGTTGTGAAATTTTGCATGGACATTCCAGCCAGTCTCCTCATTACCCACAGCAATTTATAGGCCCCCTCCCCCAATCGTCTAGTGCCAGAAGAGTTTTGCAACTTTGACCTGCTGGTCAAAGTTGCAAACATTTTCAGGAATTTTCTGCGTTGCTAGGCAACGTACCTAGCAACCTTTGATCTGTCTTTGATGTGTCTTTGATCATTGATCCTTGTTAGACCCTGAACCCTGTTAGACCTTGTTAGACCCTGTCAGACCCTGTCAGACTCTGTTAGACCCTGTCAGACTCTGCATGCAGGCCTACATGCTGAGGCCTACATGCACCTTCGGTGCTTGGCCCCACATTGCTACTTGCAGCTATATTTATTATTATTATTATTATTATTATTATTATTATTATTATTATTATTATTATTATTATTATTATTTTATTTTATTTTATTTTATTTATTTTATTTTATTTTATTTTTATTTTTTTATTTTTTTATTTTATTTTTTTAGCTAACTAAAAACTAACACTCCATGTTTTCCCAGTAGCCAAAGTTCAGCTGTGGTGAACAAGTGGAGGAATAGCTCATTAGCTCACTGGGTTTAAATGTTGGGGACTGGATTTTATGTGTTCTCTTTGGCAGAAATCACCAGTCTTTTCATGAGTTTTATTTGTGCATTCTCTTTACGAGTTTTATGAGAAGTAATATCGATGCATCACTGATCACAATACAGGCGTAAGACGGTGTTTTTCTATTATACTTTAGTTGTGCTGTTGTACTTTGTTGATATTCTCCTGTTTAGCTTATGTGGCAAAGCGCTGCACTACTGTGTAAAGGGGTTGGAGTTTGAGTTTTAAGATAGAAGGGTTATTTTTTGTTTTGCTCATGTTTTCGAGCAGATGCAAAGTGGTGATCACTGTCCAAGGCTGTTGACTCACAGACAGCCGCACTAGCTCAACTGGCAAAAAGTAAAACTTATGAAAAGACTGTTGCTTTCAGCCAAACACAATCGGGGCAGGTGAACCTCGAACCTCAAACCCACGATTTTTTTTTTTTGCTGTTGCTGCAAAATAAATAAATAAATAAATAAATAAATAACTACATAAATAAATAACTACATAAATAAATAAATAAATAAATAAAAGAAATATATATATATATATATATATATATATATATATATATATATATATATATATATATATATATATATATATATATATATATATATATATATTAGGGCTGTCAAACGATTAATTTTCTTGATCGCAACTAATCTCAGAAATTTCATAGTTAATCGCGATTAATCGTGATTTATTTTGCATGTTTAAAATTGATATCTTGCAGTAAGACCGTTCGAATCTAAAATTAAACTCACAATGCAAAGTATTTCTCACCATTTTTTTTATTTCAAAAAAGTGCAGAGAAAGGAAAAAGTAACAATGAACCAGTAATAGTGCTTACTTTGAGAAATTGTAAATAAATGATTGAAGCCCGCTCGAGCTGCCTACGGATGCGTAGAAGGAACAAAATACTAGCAAACTCAAAATAGCGCGTTTAACCGACAATGAGTTTAATTAATACAACCAAATGAGCTGCATATGGATGGTAGAATTGCGGGAAATGCTGGCAAACTCTGATCGCGATTAAATATATTATATTTAATAATTATATATATATGTGTGTGTGTGTGTGTGTGTGTATATATATATATATATATATATATATATATATATATATATATATATATATATATATATATATATATATATGTGTATATATATATATATATATATATATATATATATATATATATATATATATATATATATATATATATATATATATACAAAATTTTAAAAATGAAGAAAAACATTGAAAATATTGAAAAAGATTGAAAAATAAAATGTAAAAAATCTTACAAAATAGAGCCCAAATGATGTGCCTCTTTTTTCCTGCTTGACACTCAGGGCTGAGTAAGAACTCATATGCCATTTGTATGTTAAACATACAAATCACAACTCCAGGTATGTTTCTAATGAGGAAACAACATTATAAAGTAGATCAGAAAATTGCATAATATGGTTCCTTTAAGATGTCAGATACAATTTTAAAATCTTCTCTCCTCACCATTTTCTGCAGAAGCTTCAGTGACCAAAACTACATTCACCAACCACAGTGTAATGAGATGTCTCACAGGTTGGAGCTACTGTACACTTTAAATGCACATGACAGCCTCCTTCTCCCAGCTCTAATGTTGATTAAGACTTTAGTGGCTTGGCTCTGGAAACAGGTTTGTGGTAAAGAGACCATGTGAGGTAACCCATTAGCTGGTTAAGTCTGTCGCAGGGGCCATGAACACACAAACACAGCGTTTGTGTGGTGTTTACGTCAAGCCAAGACAGCTGCACCCCCTCCCTACCCAAAGGCAGAGAGAGCGCCACAGAGCCATCGTCACTGAAAGAAAAAGACGTGCTTGGATTGTGGACCTTCAAACACCAACATACAGGCACACAACATAAGACAAATACAAATTTTTCCAGTCACAATATGGAAAGATTAACTTGTTGAGACATACATCTGTTATAATCCATGACATTACATTGACTATAATCCTCCTTGGCATTTCAGGTACACGTTTGAACCACACTAACAGGTGTGATGTTATGTTTAAAACAGGATTATGATGGCTTTAGCGCTCATGTGGCTAGCAGCTAGCACGCACGAGAGTGTGAAATGGCAGCCCAGACTCATAAGGTTGTTTATTGGGTATAAATTAGCCTGTCGATAGACTGGACAGTAGTCTGGAAGCTTGCAAAATACAGTTTTATCTCAATCTGTGCTCAATTGTGAACTAGGTCACTTTAGGTTGAGCTTTGTGTACACACTGCCTGTTTGATATAAATCTGTGTGAAAAATCTGGTCTGGGACATGTAAAATTAGGGACTTTTTCAGAGCGGTGATATTTTCCATCTCTAATCATTACCATGCAAGGACAATAATGTCTCCAGACTGATGTGAAAACTATTGTCAGGTGCAGGCCAAGTGATTTTTCAGCTGTCAGTTGTGTACAATAAGGCTTTGTTTTCAGTTCACAGATTTGTTGAAACTGATAAGGAGCTGGTAATGTTTGCAACATAAGGTTTGATCCAGAGAGGTTACATGAACAGCAAGAGATTGGCATATTTCCAATGTTTTCATGGTTGTGTTTAAATATAAGTTCTGCTTTGCATTACATGTGACTTTGCGGTCTGTGCACCACATTATAGTTCAGAATGAAGTAAAAACAGCACAGAATGTCTTGATGCATTGATAATACATGTAACTTATGCTATTGTTGTAATAATTATTGCAGAATAATCAAAAATAATTGCAAAACATTTCAGGCACATGGAAAGCTTTCTGTGCACATAAATTATTGAATTCCTGCAAGTTGAGGACAGACTGAGAATAAAAAAACAAAAAAAAACCCCAACAACAACTTGCTAACTATAATCTGTGTGAGCTGGAGCCTGGCTAGCGTCATGAGCAATGATGTCCCCCCTCCTGTCCTTTCCCGTCCTCCCTCCTCTCTCTTACATTGACATCACTGCTACTGGGCCTGTCGATGATGAGCCTGTACTCCGTGGACTCTTCATCACCCCCACCCATTCAGAGCGTTCTTATATTTTTGTGATAGCCAGGAACAGGTGCAGTGCTTGAGCTGTGCTAATCTAGTGAACATATGCTCCTCTCTCAGGTCCTTGTAAAAGATTGGTGTGCCATGCTGTTATGAATGTTTCAGTAGGCAGGACAATGCAATGGTACAACAATAAGCCTGTATTTTTCGATACGTAGTATTTACTGACGTATGGCTATGCAGTTGGGGCAAGATAAAGAGAATGCTATTTTCTTTTGTTCTTCTCTGGATCTAATTACAAAAAAAAAAAAAAAAAGATCACTGCATACACTATTGATTTCGCGTCTATTCAGTTGTCTCTTCAAATGTCCCCTTGAGTCCTCTCATGTGCTGTTGTAAATCCAAAGACATTATCAGCTGACAGACAGTATTGTAAATTATAATTGAGGTGCTTTGACCTGGACTGACCTGTAAAAAGGAATAAGGGTTAGGGAAAGGTCATGTGGTCAAAGGAGAATAGTATCAGTTTGGTTTATTTAGTTGAAATTAATTGAGTTTAAGTACAAGAACTATGTGACTCACAAGAATCTATATGTGCAGTTCCTGATCTGCCCAATATCGTTGGTCTGCGTCGATCTGCCTGTGCTCAACTCCTCTCCAAAGCCCCCTCTACTACTCTACCCTGACCCCACTTTCAATTTCAGTCACTTTGACAATGTAGTCTAAATATCATGAGCAGACAGAAGTTAACATCAAGTTTCAAACTTTAAATTTCAAATCTACATCCCATTTTTTGCAGTAACTTTGCAATATGCAATTTTTCTGATGGGAGGTCGCCCGTCTACTTGTTATTGTTATTGCTTTGTCTAGAATGTCCTGGTATGTCATTAAACTCATCCATCTTGCAGCTACTCAATAATACGTTTTTATTGAGCATTCTTACCGAGAGTGGGATCGCCTTTTCACAGATCTGACATGTAACCATAGAGATAAATAACTGTATTAAAGTGCCCCTTTAACACAATGCTTGTTTAAACTCAAATTGCAAATACAACATACCATCCACATTCTCATATAAGTTTGTGAAATGCATTGTGGTCATTGGCAGTGTTTACTCAGGCTCCCTCCATAACCCACTGTTTGTGATACCTAACATCTCTGCGTCATCCCTCTTTCATCTGCAAGGAGTTTACTCTGAGGTTTATTAGCAGACATCAGCAGCCAATCCTTTGTACTCCTGTCCAGACACATGTATGAGGAGGCAGAGTGCACCGTGCAGAGTGCAAACTGCATTTTGTATTGAGTATTTTGTACTTGTCAGACTGTTTAATCCTGCTCAGTTTTGTTGACAAGAGGAAGAGTGGAGTTCATAAAAAGCCCAGTAAAATAAGGTGGATTGGGAGTGAGAAAAATGTTTCCTGGCCTGGGTCATTCTTTGTAGTTGGGTTGAATATTGACTGAGGCTGATAAGTTATCAGTAGACATTCCTATGAAGGTAAGCTCAGCCAGAAGGAGCAAGAATAGGAAATAAGCAAGTGTTTCTGCAGAACAACCTGTCAGTCTATATAGAACATCCGCCTCAGTTCATCATTATTCTGTATTTTACACTCTTGTTCTTGCCCCCTCCCGTTTGTTTACCAAACAAAAAGACGCCTCATGTTTACCTGTCCCATTGTTTTTGTCGTGATATGTTTGTGAATATTGTTATTGATTGTACTTGCATTTTTTCTACTCTGTTATCTCTAAGATGGCGGTGCGCACAGTCACAGTGGCTCCTCCCTGGCCGTTACTTTTTCTGCTTGGTCAGAGAGAAACGGAATATCGATTCACTGTATGTCGTGTACATATGGCAGAATTGACAATAAAGCTGAATCTGAGTTTGAGGGAGAACTAAACTCAAAATCCACTTTACACATTAACTGTCTGTGTATATGGTGTTTTAATACCATTATCTACTGTCCCAAGTCATTTTTGGCCATTTTAATGCACACTAGATAAATGTGCAGTTTTGTGGTCAAAAACGTATAAATCTGAGTATGTGCTTCCTCCAATGTTCACTTCAACTACCGGGCCAGAGTGTACAGGGGTACAAAAGTGTAGATTACAATCTCAGTTAAAAATATTTGCACCCTCATGTCAGACACTTAATGGAAGCGTATTATGTTTGCACCCCTTTGAAACTCAATCAGTTTGGTCTACTTTTGTAGCTACCTGACTCACACACTGAGCAGTTTTGAAACTTTTTGTCTTTTGAGCTCAGTTTTTGACATCATATCATGGGATTTTAACCAAAAAAGAAGAGAAGCATGTGCAGTTCAAACAACACAAGGAAGGAAGCGTTGGATTGTGTGAAATGTACAATTTGTTTTTCCGGTATCCATGGAGACCATTTAATCTAAGGAGCTAGCTGTGGACATTTGAGATGCTCTAGGCCAGGGTTCCCCAAACTGTTCCACAAAGGGGCCGGTGTGGCTGCAGGTTTTCTTTCCCAACCAAGCAGCAGCACACCAGACTTGACTCATTTAATCAACTGATCTCAGTCTTCAGACAGTTGAAGGCGTGACCTTGGTTGGTTGAAAAGAAAACCTGCAGCCACACTGGCCCTTTGTGGAACAGTTTGGGGAACCCTGCTCTAGGCTTTTTACACCATATGTAGCAGCAAATGCGGCAGAAGACCTTCCAGAGGAAATACTTTGAGGGAATGAACCGGTTCTGTTCATTATATTTATGGATAGAATTTCTAGGCGCAGTCAGGGGCCGGAGGAGGTCCGGTTTGGGGACCACAGGATCTCATATCTGCTGTTTGCAGATGATGTTGTCCTGATGGCTTCATCGAACCGGGACCTCCAGAGTGCATTGGAGTGGTTTGCAGCCGAGTGTGAAGCGGCAGGGATGAGGATCAGCTCTTCCAAATCCTAGGCCATGGTTCTCGACCGGAAAAAGGTGGCTTGCCCTCTCCGGGTGGGTGGGGAGTCCTTGCCTCAAGTGGAGTTCAAGTATCTCGGGGTCTTGTTCACGAGTGAGGGGAGGATGGAGCGTGAGATTGACAGGCGGATCGGTGCAGCGTCGGCAGTGATGCGGTCGCTGTACTGAACCGTTGTGGTGAAGAGGGAGCTGAGCCAAAAGGCAAAGCTCTCAATTTACTGGTCAATCTACGTTCCTACCCTCACCTATGGTCATGAGCTCTGGGTAATGACCGAAAGGACAAGATCGCGGATACAAGCGGCCGAAATGAGTTTCCTCCGCAGAGTGGCTGAGCGCACCCTTAGAGATAGGTTGAGGAGCTCAGTCACACAGGAGGAGCTCTGAGTAGAGCCGCTGCTTCTCCACGTTGAGAGGAGCCAGCTGAGGTGGCTCAGGCATGTGTTCCAGATGCCTCCTGGACGCCTCCCTCGGGAGGTGTGCCCCCCGGAGGAGCTGGAGGAAGTGTCCGGGGTGAGGGAAGTCTGGGCGTCCCTGCTTAGACTGTTGCCCCCGCAACCCGGCCCCGGATAAGCAGAAGAAAATGGATGGAATGAACCATTTAATTACCAGCCAAAACACCAGAGTAGAGTAAGAATGAGGCCTTTCCTGCTGTGTTCACCTGGTTCCCCCAGGACACTACTGTGATGCTGCAGGACAGAGGAGGGACACTTTTGGCTCTTCCTCTTCTCAAACTACCCTGACACAGATCTGCTGACCCTACCTGACCAGTCCTCCTGTTAAACTGCACCGAGACACAAAGCTGACTGAGAAGCACAGTGTCTCTCTTGTAGTTAGTGTTTCTAATCACAAACACCTACAGGGGCTGTTAGACCAATCACACAGTTCTTTATTGTTCCAGAGCCCCTTGTGTCCACTCACTGTTTTCTTTAGTCCTTTCTTTAGTTACAAATTAATAAGGTTTATACATTTCCTTCAATTGTAAAGTTAGAGGGACCCTGCCCTTGTATTATGTCGTCATCTTTTGGAAATTGTGTGATGAGTGTGACTATTTTCTCTTTAGCAACTTTTTCTGGCCTAATAATTAATAGACTAGAAATTAGCATTGACCTCAGACATGATACATTCCCTTATAAAGTCCCTTTCACCAGACCATAGACCTGACTAATGCACTAGACACATCAAAACAGAGCTCTGCTGCCCTCTTGTGGTAAGTCCAGGTAAACACTGTTCCGTGGAAAAAGGGGTGAAGTTGTGAAATCCAGCCCAGTTTTTTTTTTTTACACGTGGGTGTAGGTCGTGTCAGTGTGGACTACAAATCCAGTCCGTGGTTTGTACCAGATCCTGCGCGTCTGGACTTTCGTGCGTGCTGCTCGTTGCTTTGTGTTGTCAGGCAGAAGGCGCACCGGCGTGTCTTCTCTGCGTGGCCACGGTAAACCGTACTTCATTGCCGTGAAACATTTGCGTTTTGCCAGCTGCGTGTTGCCGAGATGTCGGCTGGGCTGGAGTCTGGGTTTTCGAGCGAAGAGGTGCTCACGGCCCGTTTTCCTCTGCACCGCGCCTGCAGAGACGGGGACATCGGCGCCCTGCTCTCTCTGCTCCAAAGCACCGCTAACCCGGCTGACCTCGCTGTGGAGGACACCTTCTACGGCTGGACGCCCATTCACTGGGCTGCGCACTTTGGAAAGGTGCGTATTTCCTTTAGTTTAGCCTTTCTGTTGTTGATACAAAACATTTGGTTCTGCTAATAATTGAGGGATGAGATAATAGTGCCGTGAAGACATGGCGCTGTCTCCTCCTCGGCCATTTCCTGATTTTAACTGTTCATTGGCGAGACAGACAAGCAGTCATCGCCACAACTTGCATACTTTGAGAAACTGACTATTTGAATTGGCATTCTGATTAAAATGTCAAACTTTTAATATGTGTATTTTCCGTAATGACATAAGCCATTTTATTGGCATAATATGAGCGCACAGACTCTTGTGGGCAAGCGGGAATAGTGTAGCCCAGAGGTCTTCAACAGGGGGGTCGCGACCCCTAGGGGGGTCGCGGAGGTACTGCAAGGGGGTCGCGAAATCTTTTGATTTCACTTTAAAATAATATAATTTTATATTTTATAGTGTAAAATACAGTATCAACCTGTGTTGGGAATGTTACTTTGAAAAAGTAATTAGTTACAGTTACTAGTTACTAACCCAAAAAAGTAACTGAGTTAGTAACTGAGTTACTACACTATAAAAGTAACTAGTTACCTAGGAAAGTAACTAATGCGTTACTTTTTTTTAGTTAAAAAATGTCAAATAATTTTGATTTTTTTTTTTTTTACAGTGCATTATACAGCTTTTGCTGCTTGGCTGGTGTGGCTCCGTCACCGTGGCCTTCATTGTTAACGGCACCTAGCATGCGATTATCATCATGGGGCCTGCTTCTTCTGCCCCTTCCTCTCCTCCTCCTCCTCCTCTCCTCTTCCTCCTCCTTTCCTCTTCCTCCTCCTTTCCTCTTCCTCCTCTCCTCCTACTCCTCTCTCCTTCATTGTTAACGGCACCTAGCATGTGATTATCATCATGGGGCCTGCTGGTGGCCACTAGTTTAACAGACGCCGTCCAGAGATGCTTCATTAAATTCGAGTTGCTTATATTGGACGTGGACAAAGTCTTTGGTCTTTGACACAATGTGCACGTAACATGTACGTTTTTACCCTTTACCTCGACGAGGTTAAAATACTGCCTATACTTCTGTCTTCGACTCGGGACTTGCCATCTGACACGGGGTGTGTGTATTGTGTGTGTGCGCTACTACTGTGTGCTGGGATTGTGTGTAGATACCGGCCCACTGCCCACTGGGTGTCTCTGGTTGGCTCAACATGAAATCTTACTCTGCTTTAGCCAATCATCATTACTTATCCCGCCCTTACCAAAGGGAGAAAAAAAATTCCCCTGTGCCTATGCGAGTCGCGCACATGATGCCAGTTTCAAAATGAGTAGGTTCAGTAACGCGGTAACGCGCCGTTTAGTAACGGTAATTGAGTTCCTTTATTTTAAAAGTAATGCGTTACAGTATTAGTTACTGTCAACAGTAACGGCGTTACAGTAACGCGTTATTAGTAACGCGTTACTGCACAACACTGGTATTAACCTGTGTATTATTCCCTTGTATTGGATGTACCATAACAGAGTAGCAATGTTTATACATGACACTAAGCTCAATTTAATATAAAACACAATTCTATGCCGTATATATAGTAGGGGGTCCCTGGCCCAGTTCGCCATCTGTTTGGGGGTCCCTGGCCTGAAAAACGTTGAAGACCCCTGGTGTAGCCTTTAGGCATGCGTAACCACACCGAGCCCTTTTCAAGAAAACCATACACCTCAAAAATGTGTCGTATTTGTAGGCTCCTTGTCAAGTATGTTTTAGGAAACATGGCCTGAATCTGTCTGAAAAAAAAATGTCACTTAAAGAACAGGATAGACCCATTTTTCTCGATTTTCCATGTTCTCTCGCCCGCACTTGCCCTGACTGTTCCAGTCATGTTTAATGGTTTTGTTGCTTCTCTATTGACAGCTGGAGTGCATCATGCGCCTGGTTGAAGTGGGCTGCAGTGTGAATGCAGTCACTTCCAGGTTTGCCCAGACTCCCACTCACATTGCCGCGTTTGGGGGACACCCTGAGTGCCTGTTGTGGCTTCTCAAAGCTGGTGCAGATATTAACAGACAGGTAAGATGCATTGCACACTTGTAACTCAAACATAAATAGCTAGAAGATGCACTTAAATCCACCCAAGGGTCATGAACCTTTAAGTATTATATTATGTTGAGTCCTAGACTTGACCCAATTTCAGAGGCAGTGCTTGCATTAAAGGTCCAGTGTGTAGGATTCGTGGCGCATAGGTGGATTGTAGCTATTGCACTTCCTCTTTTGGCTACGGCAGACCTCGAGGGTCACCCGGGCGCGCCGTAACGCTGACAGCTCGCGTAGCCGCGCCGACAACTACGGTATAAATAAAATGCGGTCCCGTTCACTGTTTTTTTTTTTTCTTTTTGCATGAAAACACACATTCCCGATCGTGTACCATGACAATCTACATATCAAATGAAACCTTACAGTCTCCTCTTTTTGACTATGCAATTCATTTCCCGGCACAACAATCACTCCCCGAGCACATGGGGCTTTTATACGGAAAAGCACAAAATGAGGTTTGTTACTTGGCTTACCTTTGAAGGCTCTGCACAGGTCAAACTCAGTATTTCACCATAAGCTTGGTCTCAATCTGTCCGTAAGGATCCAGCGAATAAAATCCAGTAAAACAATTTAGTCCAAAACACGTGTTAGATCCATTACGACGTGTGATCCGGCAGCATGCTTGTCGTCGTTTACCCAAAACCACGAGCCTTGCCGAAGGTGAAGGCGGAGCCCAAATGTCCTTCTGCGGATCTCGTATTCAAAATGGCTGCCTCTGTATGGGGTCAATCCCCCTTTTATGTGACTATATCTAAGTCCAAAAGAATACTTTGATTTCATGATGGAAGTGAAAAGGCTTGGAAAACAATGTATTTTTGAATGGGTATCTTCAATTTCGGTAATTAACGGGTAAAAATCTTACACACTGTCCCTTTAACATCGGGTGAGTTATATAGAGGTTCTCATTGTTCTACTTTCTGCTCAGATGCTGCCACTGACTGGGCATATATTTAATGCTTTGCTGCACAGCTGGGAGAAACTGGATTTGTAGGTCAGGATGACGTAATGTGCTGTTGTCATCATGCAGCACTGTCCATTTAAAGTGGCTTAAATAAAGGCAGAAGCAGTAACCCTGTATTTTAGAATGATATTGTTATAGATTCTGTATCTGTCTGATGGGGGTGACGTGAGGTGTGTGGGCGGTTGTAAAGTCTAGGTGAAACGTTCAGCTCTATGTTAAACCTACTTTTACTGCTTTTGTTCTTTTGATCACTGCTGATGTTAAAGTCCTCTTCTGTGAATGTAATGCCACATTTTGTCATCATAGGACTATGTGGGCGAAACGCCCATCCACAAGGCTGCTCGAGCGGGCAGTCTGGACTGCATCAATGCTCTCTTGGTTCAGGGAGCTAAAGCTGAGTAAGTTCTGTGACCACATCCCTCTCCTCAAACTTTTAATTTTGTGTTATTACAAATAATATATAATAATATAGTAACAACTTTTTTTTTTAAAACAAGGAATCACCAGCAAACTCAAAGAATTGCCGGTTCACATTCATTAAACTGAAGCCAATTTCAGTATAATTACTGACTTAAACAGATTTAACAATGATGATGAGTAATGCTGTTTTGATATCTAAGAACTATAGAAACCTCTAGCCTCCATGAAGCCCAACTACAATTGCCACCATTTTAACACCAAAAAAAACACCACAGTGCTGAGGGGTTCAATTATGGCTGTGTTAACCACAGTCTAATTTACTGAGTAAATCACTTTGGGCATGAGTATTACACAGAACTTCAGTAATTTATATTAACAACTGCGTATTCTTAACAACTGTGAAAAGTGTAAATGCCATGTTCTAGAAAATTCCAGGAAACCTGATGCACTGCCCATGATAATGGAGTCACTGTAAGGAGTGCTCTTTAATTAGTCCAATTACCCAACCTTTTATATGTCATAACATACTTAACATACTTTATCTGTATTTGTGTAGTTCAGTCTAGCTGCATTATAACTGTTTGATGGTGATCCCTTGAATCTGAACGTTAATGCACTAAATTGTTGCTGTTAGGGCAACACTGTACATTAAGCTTCCCTCTCTGTGTAATAAGAGAAAATGTTTTTTTCAATTTCATGGCCTTAGATTTTAAAACAAACTGATTTAATATGAAAGGTATGAATGGCTTATTGAAATGTTGATGTATTGTACACCTGAAAGGGCATCTTAATGTAACAGTTGAAATTCCCTATTTTTCCTAGACCAATTTGCATGATCTCTGTTGAAACTAAAGTGTGGTTTTCTATGTTAACATTTGTTTTGGTTACTTTCTTACACAGTTGGAATGGCCAAATGCACAAGTACTGAGTGCGTCCAAAAACAAGATGAACTGTTGCATTGAATACAACACATTACAAACATGCATTAAATCATTCATCTTCAGTTGGAAAATAGTTTAAAAGGTTGCTCTTAAGAACTCTGATTGAATATGGAAAAAAGCCTCCAAGGCTTTGGACAATGTAATAAAACCTGTGGAACATGCTTGATCCAAAGACGTACAGCTATAAGGGGGGGGGGGGGGGTTGAAGCTGCCAAAGTGAGAGAAGTGCCAAGAAGGAAAACTGTACAAATGAGCTCTGTATTGTATTTTATTTAATAACCTGCACTTCATTAATCAAAGTTGGGTAGCCAAAAGAATGAGTAACGTCACTTCAAAATGTTAATGTAATGAGTAGTAAAAGGTAGAAGTACAAGAAATTAACAAAGTATAAATATAAAGCAGAGTGATGTAATTGGAAGGAGAAAACATCAAATAATGTACAAAATCTGACATTTTGAAAGATGGATGACAACAAAAATGAGCAAAACTGAATCTTATTAAAGAACAGTGCACAAATGTTCAAATCATTGTCAACATTTAAAGTTTTACACTTTTTTATAGACATTAATTCAACTCAACTCAATTAAGAGTACTATTTCTTAAGACAAAATATATTACTGAAAATAGGTGTAAAAGTATGCAGTCTGAAGTCTGAGTATTGTACTATCCACTGCTGTTAACACGCACTTTTATTTAAGTGAGAGGGGGAAAAAAAATCACCACTCAACTTTAGTAATTTAGAATTTACTTTGTTTCAGCAAGTTTTTAATTTACATTTTTAAATTTACATTGGAAATAAAGAAAAAGTCAAATCAAAAGGGCAAAAATAAATAAAGGTAAAATTTCAGATTTTCAGATTCTTGATCTATGCAACACAAAGTACTGATTAGTTGTAGCACAGTATATTAAAAATACTTGGAGTTTATAGATTTTATTTTAATGCATAACTCTAAACTATCATCTACTATCTTAACTATCAAAGCCCAACATCTCACAAAGCCTAAATCCCAGGAGGAAGATTACTTGAAAATAATTTGCAACGCATAGAAAAAAAGGAAATTCCTTTTAATATTTTGTTTAAGGTTTATATCTATAACCTCCAAGTATGCCTTTATAGCAGAAGCTCTGATTTCCTTGTGCATTTGGTTATTTTCTGATTAGTAATGTCTAAAAGTAAATGTTTATTTTTTCCATTTACAGATTGAACATTAAATGGGTAGTTGAGGTTAGAGAGAAAACACAGGGTACAGGGAGTGATGAGGCTCATGACAAAATTAAAACATTAAAAAAATCTGTGCAAAATAGTAATCCGTTTGAATTATTTTAGGTGTTTTGTTATTTTACTTCAAACGAAGAAAAGATTTGCAAAGTTATAGAAACCCCAATAGTTATATGTATACCTTTTTCAACTGAAATCTTTGAAACTTTGAACAAATCTTGACATTTCATTTGATCCTTTCTCTAACCGGGTTCTGTTGATGGACCTTTCTCTCTTTTTTCTGATATTCTATTCACTTTCTCTTCAAGATGAGTTTTTGGAGAAGACATTCATTATGTATAGAGCTTAATACTAGTTACTATTCTAGATGCCACATATCAAGATGAGATCACATTAGAAACTATAATTATAATTGTTATAAATTGTTAGAAACATACCTTGGGTAAATTAATCCTTTACCAAGAAGAAACCTTTTCCTTTGGATGGCATGATTCTTTCACCTTCTTGAAATCCGAAATCAAGATCTCTTACCGGGCAGAAGCAGAAGATGCTTTTTTGTACAGACATTGGCAGATCTCTCCTCTGACTTGAATGTCACATCAAGCAAGCACAGTGTCCCCACTTCACCATCTGAAAACCACCACTCAAGGATTTCCTGCTCTTATATTACTCTTGCTTTTTACAGGCAATATTGCACTTTTAAAGTCTATTGAAATTTTAGCGTATTTATTTGAACAACTTATTATCTGATCAAATGTTTCTAATAATGCAATTACTTGAGTAAAAGGCAATGTTGCTGCCGCAGTTTAATTTGTCATGAGCCTCAGAGGAGGTAAGATGGTGTCTGGTCAGGACAGCAGCTGGCAGCTCAGAGTTAGACACAGTTGGAAATGAGAGAAGGGCAAACCAGCTTCAGCTTTGTACATATATGATCTATGAACTATGTTATGCTAACACTCATTTTGTTGAATGCCATTTCACTGTTCAGAAAATTTCTACAGAGATGTTTTTATTTGTATGTCTCAGTATTAACCATATACAATAATACAGTCTTGTTTTGACCTATATTCTTTGTCACCTTTTCCTTTATGAAAGTGACAATAAGTTACTCCAAACGTTTTGATACTGTTAACAGAACCAGAACCGTACGTCTTAATGTTTTTCAGCTATTGAATTGGAAATGACTTGGTTTTTTCAAGTAATCCTAGAAAGGGGGAGAATAGACACTGCTGAGTCTGCCCCGTTCCCTGGGATAGCCGCACTGTTGTGGCATTGAGTGTTCTCACTATCGCTTCCTATCTACACACTGGCAAACTGTTGAGGTATTTCTTGCGGTGATTGGTTTTAATGCTAGGTTTTTAAATGAATCACAACTAAAGAAATATACCTGCATGCTTTGCTTCTTATCCATAATTGTTTATATATTTAGCTTTTGTTTTATTTTTATATATTTTGTTTCTGGTCTTGTCAACTAACCATAGGAGCCTTTAAAAGGACAGGTTTAATCACGTGAGTCACATGTCAACATGTAGCATGACTGTAGGTTGCCTCTTGAAAGTTAGACAGTAGATAGAGAAGCTACGATCTGTGCTTAGGACGGGAAAAGCAAAGCATACCAGGCATTTATAAAGAATTAACGCTTCCTTTGTTTTATTAATTTCATCTTTGATTTTTCAAATGATGGTCTCACCAAAGGAATGGCTCAAGTATAGGCAATTTATGTTTAAATTTATTTTGTGGCTAATTTAACTAGAGTTGTCAGCTCTTTTTAAATATTGTGCACTGACCACTGAACTCCGACTGTACATGAGCAACTATTTAATATCCTACAGTTAATGTAAATGCATTATTCTGTTTTATTTTAATTTAGTATGCCAAGTTTAGAAAAGAAACTTAAAAATATTTTCACATGGGAGAATATTTTCATATCTTTGCAAAGATCAGTACAGTAATACTAATTAACTAGTTCTGTCTCTCCTCTCTGCCTGGGGCACTAGTACCGGTAATTAAAAATGTTTTATTGGTATGCCCCTTGAGATGTAACATCTCATTTTTGAGGGGGCTCAGTCGAGTACAATATACAGTAATGCACCCATAAATGTTACACTTATTTTAACCAGAGAGAGAATAAATAATAAAAGAATAAGCTAATTATTACTCAAAAGGGACCTGAACTGAGTTTAGCAGCTTCATAAGAAAGTGTGTAAATTAAATGTTTGTATATTCCTTAGTGAGACCATTTTACCATTTTATAAACTTATGAGAAAAATTGGAAGCGTTAATTTGAAGGGTACAATGTGCAACAAGTTGTGTGATTTTACTTTTATGATTTTTAAATATTTTGATTGTTTATGAAATGTTCATTGTGCACTAGTTCTTGAAATGTATTTTTTTTTCTCCACAAATTTAGTTCAGATGTAGATAGATCACCTTTTACACAATGACTGTCCAAACAGTAAACTTGTCACTACATGACTGTACATGTTACTGTAAACCCAAACAAATTTGTTATTTTTCATTTAGTGTAGTTGTAATTATAGAAAGTCTCATTGCTACTCCTTTATGTAAACTTTATGTATAAGTAAACTATTGTGTCATGATTAAATTGATTAAGATAACAACTCTGTTAAACAAATATGCTCACCTACTGGCTTTAATATTGGTTATCTTAAAGTTCATCACACTGGCTTGTGCATTCATGAGGTCTGCATTTGCCCCTCACAGAGGACAGCCAAAGCTGTAATAGGGTACAGTGCTTGTGTGGTTACACCATACTGTTTGTGCATTCATTTTGTCACTTGAAACCACCTTAGATCTGCTGCACCATGGCATGGTTAACACAACTGTTATATCACAAGAAAATGTTTAAATTTTGAAGAGCAGGGAACTCTTTATTTTTTTTTCCTTATTCCTCACCATAGAATTCAACTTTCTTTGTTTTTGTATGAAGACCCATGGATTTCTTGAACGTGAAGATATTTTCTAATTTTCTTTGCCGAATGTTGATCGGAGACCACCCACTACACAGCCCTGAAGAATGTTGTCTATTTTTATATTTTTACTTTTTTATAATTGCTACACAACATTTTTACACTGCAATAATGTTGCTAAATATTTTTGGCATCATTAACTGGCATCACAAATACTTTTTAATTCATCGTTCTAACTCCAGGCAAAATACTTGATCTTATGTCGTCTTACCTCTGCAAAGTCTTTGACTTTTTTTTTTTTTAAACACCAAAGTTGGCTTAACCATGCCATGTTTTGCAGCAGTTATGTTTCCTGTTTGGGGACTATTTATTTCAAATTCAAATGATCCAAAGTGATCAGACGTCATTTTCCCCAAGATGACGTATAGGGTGTCAGGATAGTTCAGATCAGGTTGTGTCTGTACATACTGTTTGCATATATGTGTGTGTGTCTGTCTATGCAGGAGTGTAGTAGAGAGTGTGCGTGTGTGCGCGTGTGCGTGTGTTGTGTGTGTGTGCGCGCGTGTGTGTGTGTGCGTGTGTGTGAGAGACTCCTTCTGCAGGTGTGTGTTGGTGACACTTGTTCTTTTTGTGCAGTTTGAGGAATGCCAGTGCGCTGACTGCTGCCGACCTGGCCCATGCGCAGGGATTCCTGGAGTGTGCAGAGATTCTGTCCAATGCCCAGAACTTCCAACAAAACATGTCCCAATCCCAAAACGGGACTTTTGTGAATGGCACAACCCAGAATGGGGGCCACTCTCATCCCTCGGTCCAGGGACGCATTTTCTTGAATGGCACTCCAAACAGAAAGAGGTCGTTTGAAGGCATTGAACTAAACCCAGTGAAAAAGTCTAGACCCACTGGTAGGCTGATTATTGAATTCAACATTAACACAAATGCAAGTGCTGTTTGTAAGGATTGTCACTTGTTTTTTAGGTCTGGCCCCAGCTTATCTAAATGGGAATGGGCCACTGGGAGGCGCTCAAGATGTTCAAATGGAAAGCACAAACATGGAGTTGTCCTTTGCTACAAGCTCAGGTGGGCCAGGATCCTTTGCATTAGAGTTAAAAGGGTATGCAGCCCCAAGACAAGACGCTGCAAGTCAACCAGCCAAAGAGCTAGAAGTGATTACAGTGGCATCGATGCAGACTCACTGCCATTACACCAATTCATATGCTTACCTGTAGAGAGCTTTGTACTTTGTTGGTCTCCAGGTCACATTTATTGTAGCTGGGAGGTGTTTATGTGTAATATGCAAATCTGTTGGTTTAGGGGAGGTGGGAGTATACATTGACAAATGTAACGGTGTGTACTTAATGTAAGTCCATATACCTATCTGACTTCAGCTTAAATACTTAATACTATGCTATACACTAGTCTTGCATATGTGTTTGATTAATTTGTAAAATAATCACTTTGAAGAATGATTCCCTTTTTATTATTACAATTTTATAACAGAAAAAATTGATATCAGATTCTGCAGTATTTTTTCAAAGAGCAGTATTTGTCAAAATATTTGGGAACTCCTCCATATGTACAGCATATGGATTTCTTTACTTACTTAATAATAGTCTAATAAACCCAAAACATATCTTTAAAATTAAAGTAGCCAGTTTAGTCTAAAGCATTGACCACTTTATATATCATGAAATGACTTCTTACAGTTTGAGTTGCTCAAAATACCTGAGTGTTGTTAAAGGTTGTAATTTGTTTGTGTAACTTATTTGTTGGTAGTTTTGTTCAGTTAGAAAGGGATTTTTGTGTTTTAAACCTGCACTTTGGTGTGACGAGCTCAATGAATGAGTTAGACTTTAGTACTTTGATATAAATAAGGCCCTGCGTGAATTTGTACAGATTTAGAAGCCTTACCTTATTACTTTGAGCTAAGCAGTGCAACTGTTTTTACTTCAGTTCATCATTCAACTACTTTATGACTTTTGAAATTTTCTGTGTTGTGGCATGTACTGTTTGTTTTATTTTTTTGTAAAAGTGATAAGTTTCACATTTGAGATGCATTTTCTAGCGCTTAACAATGAGAATATTCTGTTTTGCTATGGATACAGTTCTTAATTAAATACAAAACATCTGACAGACTTATGATTGTGGTGGACTTTTTTGTATGTCTTTGATCACTATTTAATCTTCATTTACTGGATTCTTACTGCACTATGTTTCACCATTATGCCCACAGCCCACAAATGCTGAAATACTTCTGCAAAAAACTAGGTCACTGTGTCAGGTCACAGCCTTATTTGGAGATCTTGTATTTCCAATAAGGTCTTGAACTTGTTGTACTAGAATATGCGGAATGCATTTCACAATGTGTAGTTATAAATGTTAATATTGTGTTTAAACATTGTAATATTTAGTAACAACTTGCAAAATGCATATATTTTAAAAACTTGATATTTTTTCAAGGAAAAGAAGACTTAATAATATTTTATATATTTGTTGTTTGCAGTGACAGATGAAAGGCTCTTTACTCCAAATGGTCACAGCCAACCTCAGTTCCTGCTTGGGTGCGGCCCAGCAGCAGAAATCAGACATGCTCACAGTGATTTGCTTGAGATCCATGGCACAGCAGGCAGCCAGGTGGAGCACCAGAAGTCTGTGACTGCAGAGCAACTGTACGACCATGCATTTTACAACACCATGCTTCTTTATCATGGATCTTAAAATGGGAATTCTGAGTTGCCTAATACAAAGTATTGTTTGTCTAAGCATAAAGACAATTGGCCTTCAATTTGATTAGTTGATCAGAATTATTCATTAGGGCATTATTGTTTAAAGAACAAATACAGTGATTTTGGTTCTGTTAAAAATTCCATCTAACACTAGACGAATGTGCAATGGGGCTCAGTCATTAGGCTCCTGTGTTTTCTCTTGATACAACCAGTTGTGAATTTATGTTCAGTAGTTGTGACTTTATTTAATAAAAGTGCTAAAACTTGATTATTAGTTTCGTGATTACAGCATGGGCTACCGATTATATTTTGCAGCCATTGCAGTCAAACTATAAAACTGTAAATTGGGCCATGGGGGCTAACCCACCCGGTCCTCACGTGTTAGGCCGCGGCCGTACAGTAGTACAGTAATAAAGTGTAGTACAGTAGTACAGTGTGCTGCAGGTCACCTGTCTTCAGCCCGACCTTCACTCTGCACAAACATCACGTCACTCTAGTCACGCCCACTGCCGAGAGCGTCCATCAGGACGGGGGGGAATTTAAAGACTAATGTCATTAATGTTATTTAAAAACAATACCCTTAATGGCTTTGACCATTATCATTTATTAGGCTTTTATATGTCATGCGTAACTTGTTTAGGTTTACGTATCTGTACATAATTTGTTATATTAGCAAAAATACCCCCCCCTTGAATGAAGTGGTATGTCTCTGTAAACCAAACTGGGCTAACCGGAGTGCTGGGATTAAGCAAACCGACCGGGGCTAAAGGGAGCGGGTGGTGTCAAGTAACTAACTCGTAAATACGGCAAACATTTTATTTAAAAAAGACCTGTATATTAAACCTGGTCTTGATACGGCTAGCACATTAAAGAATCATGTCTACACCGGCTAGAAGAAGACTTATGAGAGATTTTAAAAGGTGAGTTGTCAAAATTGACTGTGATATTAGCTTCCTACATTTTGCTAACATTAGCATAGCGTCATAATTTGTCATCATACTGTATTAAAATACAAATACACTTTGAATTCGTTAAAAATGTGTATTCTCATTAAATATATAAGTGGAATTGCATTAATCTAGCGTTTATTATTTGTCGGTGCCCGTGTTCATTTACAGTTTGACTAGTTGAGCCACTGCATGTCAGCAGCAGGTCTACGTAATGTAAAATAGCTTCTCTTGGGTTATGATGAAATATTTTTTTTCCATGAGTTTATAATAATCGTCATAGTTGTGCGTACATTTCTATTTACTTAGCAAAGATGGGATCATATTACTTACTCATATTACTCAACGGACTCGTTTCTTTTGAATGTTAAAGTATTTAGCCAGCGCTAAATGGGATGTATTTTACATTTGGTTTCATAATTTAAACATTCGGTTTATAGGCTACAAGAGGACCCTCCAGCTGGTGTTAGTGGTGCGCCATCAGAAAACAACATTATGGTGTGGAATGCTGTCATTTTTGGGTGAGTTAGTGAAATTTCATTCATATTTCTGCAAAGCCACCTATCTTCATATCACATAATCTGATTGATTTTAGGCCTGAGGGGACGCCATTTGAAGATGGTGAGAAATGTATACTACATAAATTTGATGCATATGTGGATAATGATAGCTTTATTTTGAAAAACAATTAAGCACGTTAAATTGCTTTGCTGTGCTGTCAGGTACATTTAAACTCATTGTAGAGTTCACTGAAGAATATCCCAATAAACCGCCTACAGTACGATTTGTGTCAAAGATGTTTCATCCAAATGGTAAGGAGCATTTTATTTTTTATTGAACTCTTGAATTTACATGAAAATGGTTAATGTTTTCAATAATATATTGTCCTCCCAGTCTATGCAGATGGTAGTATATGTTTGGACATTTTGCAAAATCGCTGGAGTCCAACTTATGATGTGTCTTCAATCCTAACCTCCATTCAGGTAAAAACAGAAACCACTGCAGTGGCTGTCAGTTACAAGGCTCTCAAGTTATAATTAGTGTTTGGTGTAATTAAATGATGACAATTTTATTTCATGATACATGAGTAAATCCTAGATATTACATTATTTTATGTGCTGCTGTGGTGGTCTGACAGTAGGCAGCAGATGTAGTAATTCATCTAACCTTTTTTGTGCGCCTCTGTTTGCCACTGGGTGCAACATCCCTATGCCCAGAGAGGGGGAGAGAGGCAGTGCTCGAGGGAATAAAAAGATGCTCTTGGTTAATGGAATCAGTCAAATAATTCAACTAAATATTTAATCAGACTGACTGTTTTTATGTGTAAAATATATTAAGTATACTGTTATTCCCCTACAGTCTCTGCTTGATGAACCAAATCCCAACAGTCCAGCCAACAGTCAGGCTGCTCAGCTTTATCAGGAGAACAAGCGGGAGTATGAGAAACGTGTGTCTGCCATTGTCGAGCAAAGTTGGAGGGACAGTTGACCTGACAGTCAGTGTAGCTGTTTCCATTGTGTGCGCTGCAATTTTTAGTCAAGTACCTCTTATATTTGCCCAAGTCCCCCAACCATACATTTTTATTTCAAGCTTTTATGCACTTTATCTCCAATTTCCACCCTCATATAAAGTTTTTTACCCAGTTGAAGTCCATCAGGAGAAGTGTTCTGAATCTTGACTTTTTTTGTCAATATATTTTTTGTCAACTAAAGGTACATTGTCTTGCTTTCTAATGTATTTCACCCTGTTTAAATCTGGACTAATTGGAGGGCCATGTCATGGGCTCCTAGTGTTGTGCCCAACTGCTTGGTCATTTTATATTTTTACACAGCAGTTTTCAGTTGTTGTTTTTTTTTTATCTTAGTGGTCTATAGGGAAAGCATTTAAGTAGCCCAAACCACACTGGAGAAAATTATATTGGAAAACTTCACTTTGTCTTTGCTGTGTTGTGAACTCTGTTACATGCATGAAAAGTGTGTTTATAATTTTGTTCAGTACTTGTGTAAATAAGAATCACAACCAAAACTTTATGTACAGATTTTGCACTGGTTGTTCTCATGCCATTTTCAGTACTTGTAAATAAAAAAGCAGTTTCTTCATGACATGTTAAAACTGTTTAAAGTGGATTGTTTACCATGAAAGAGACCATGTGCTCAGAGTCTGAAAATACCTTTAATGTGTAACATGCATTAATTGCATGATGAAAACAAGGTAAGTGCAGGAGATGACGCATGCAGGTTTTAGAGAAAGGAGTACTCTGGTGAAAAGTATTTCATTTGCAAAAATAATTTTACAAGGGCATTCTACTGGCTGCTCAAACAGCATTAACAGTAAATACAAATTGGAAAGATGACATTAATACTACAGAGTCCATAGGCACAGATAGCCATGCTACCTGTTGTAAGCCCTCTCCTTCTTAGCCCTTTCTAAGGCCTTGTCCATAGTCTTCTCATTGTCTCCCCGGCACTTGGGACAGTACCATTTGCCTTTGGGCTTGTGATGTAGCCCTACACAGGAGAAGTGGAACCACTCAATGGGACATTCATCATTATCACAGCCAATCATCTCACCGTAGGACACCTGTTCACACAGACAGTATGTGGGCTCATCAGGATCAATTGGCAAATCTGGTGGAGACACTTCGCGCTCAGACTTTCCTTTAGACCTTTTCTTCTTTTTAGAAGATGCTTTTGCTCTTTTCTCTCGTGATGCTCCTCCTCCCACATCTTCAGAATGCTCTAAACCCCCATAACTTTCACGATTTTCTCCATTTTTCTGCCGCCTTGAGCGTTTTCCTCCTGATTTGTCTGCACCACCGGAGCTTAGAGTAACTTCATCCCGTTTTTTCTCATGATGACCAGTTTTGCCTGGTGTTATAGACGCTGCTGCTGATGCTGATGCTGATGCTGATGATGTGAAGGAGGCTGCAGTAGTAGTCAGTGAAGTGGCGGTTGTCACATGACTTTCTGGAACTTCTTGAGAAGACAGGAGTACTTCAGAATGCCAATCCATCTGTCGTGTTCTGTTTTCCACCAACTCCACCTACGAGTACAGCAAAATGCACAAATAATTTCCCCTTAAACATGGTGTACATGATGCAATAATTTTATAGACCTCATGAAACATACCATTTGGCCAGCAATTTGAATCTTTTCATCTCCAAGCTCCTGACTGCGGATCAGGGCCCGCTGAATTGATAACTGAAGTTTTCGCCTTTGAACAGAGTCTGTTTCTTGGCAATATTTTTCATAAGCTTCATCAAGCTCTATCAGGACATCTGAAAAGTCCACATGCAAGTATTAAAGGAATCAACTAATAATAAAGTACCATTAGTAGAACCTAAATTCAAGAGAATGGACCCCAAAGGGCCACTTTATGGAAGCTAATGGGTCTCCAAATAAATAAATCAGATAAAATACCCTGATACTTGGCGTCAATTTCTTTCATGATGGACACACTTCGCTGCAAATCACAGGGCAGAGACTCCACCAGGTCCAGATATTCCTCCACGTATTTGACAACATGGCCTGGTTCGCCATTGGTTGGGTTTAACATGTCGGCTCAACACTAGAAGAGACATACTTCAATGTGTGTTTTTTTAACACACGTCAACGTAATTCTAATTCATTTTTTTATTTAAAATATTTTTTTTACTACTTAGCCAATTAGCTCTTCAGAATAACATAATTCAGAACACACAAGAACGTAATATTACAATTTTAAGAGTAAGATAGCAAGTAGAGTTAGCAAGATTTTGTTATCACCTCACAAAGACAAAATAACATGCATGCATTGAATGATGTTAAAATAACTTTATATTGTAAAAAAAAAGTAACCGTAAAACAACACATGAATGATAGGGTCTCATATAAGCTAGTTTGGTTAAAATGAATAGAAACGTTAACAAGCGTTTGATGACGCTTGTGTTCATAAATGCACAAATAGTAACGGAATGAACAACAAGCTCTACAGAATACATACAGATGTAACTTAACAGCTAAGCTAACTCATAAAATCGTCAAGAGTTTTGACACTGTAAGCGCGCAAATATTTAACGTGTAACATTGTCCCATACAGCTCGAGATAACGTTAGCCAATTTGGCTTTTGTTACGCGCCAAGGAAGCCTTACACAATACTCGCAAGTGAAGACACGAGTTACCGCATTATAAAGCGAATGTAGAATGTACCAAAGTTAAAGGACAAACCGTGTGTTTGTTGTCGTGAGCCCTGTCGATGTGCTACTTTACTCAGGCTGCTGCTAGCACTGCGTCACGTGTCGTCACTCAGGAGCACGGCGCATGCGCAGTTTGTAACGCCAGGCTCTGATTCCAGTTTATGGTATGGTATGGTTTATTTATTTGCACAGGGACAGTGCACAACATTTCATTGACCTTTGAAATAAACAAAAGAAAGATGCATGGTGCCAGGTTATAGCAAAAATGCTAATTTCCACCACCTGTTGATGTTAATGAAATATACTATGACAGAGATTGTAAATGGGTGATAGACCAGTGCATAAGAATAATCACATATGTGCATACATATCAGATAAAATTACAACCATCACTATGCCATTTCTAAAACATTCAAAAAAAAAAAAAAATTCCATACACACACTCAACAGTCCTAACCTCACACACACACATTCATCACTAATGAGTGCAAATTTGCTTTGATATTAGCTATTTCTTTGTTTGATGTGCAAACATTTGAAAACTTGTACATGTTATAGTCTCATTTGGCAAACGATTCCACTGACTCATGGCAATAAAAGAGAAAGCAGTTTTACTAAAAGAAGTCCTACATTTTGGAGCGCTGCACTCTCCTCTAGAGGTCGCCCTAGTGACTCGAGTTGTTTTTTCAGAGGTCAGCGTAACAAACCTTCTCATAGGAGCGGCAGCAATACCATGAATAATTTTAAAAATTAGGCAGATGTTTGCGTACATTATTTGGTTATCAAAATTAAAAAAAAATTATATTTAGAAAGAATATGACAGTGGTGATACTGTCTAGACTTTTTGTCGTGAATCTTTAGAGCGTTTTTGTAAATTGACTCAAGGGGCTTTAAGGCTGTTTTGCATGCCTGAGACCAGCTTGTCATGCAATATAGAAAGCGAGAGAGAATCATGGAATTTGGGGGGGGGGCGCGAGCAGTAGTCGAGTTATAAAATGAAACCAGGGGGGATGGTGGAAGGGCAGGGCAGAATTAGAAGGTACTTTGTTAATATGGAAATGCTTTTATAACTAAAAGTCCATATTATCATTCAATAATGCACAGGATAATATGTTATCACACACAGTCCTGGCTTAGTCTTGGTTTAGACCTGGTTTAGTTTTGGTTTAGTCCCGGTTTAGTCCTGGTTTAGACCCGGTTTAGATCTGGTTTAGTCTTGGCTTAGTCCTGGTTTAGACCTGGTTTAGTCCTAGTTTAGACCTGGTTTAGTGCTGGTTTAGACCCAGTTTAGATCTGGTTTAGTCTTGGCTTAGTCCTGGTTTAGACCCGGTTTAGTCCTAGTTTAGACCTGGTTTAGTGCTGGTTTAGACCCAGTTTAGATCTGGTTTAGTCTTGGTTTAGTCCTGGTTTAGACCTAGTTTAGTCCTGGCTTAGTCTTGGTTTAGACCTGGTTTAGTTTTGGTTAAGTCCTGGTTTAGTCCCGATTTAGTCCTGGTTTAGACCCGGTTTAGATCTGGTTTAGTCTTGGCTTAGTCCTGGTTTAGACCTGGTTTAGTCCTAGTTTAGACCTGGTTTAGTCCTGGTTTAGTGCTGGTTTAGACCCGGTTTAGATCTGGTTTAGTCTTGGCTTAGTCCTGGTTTAGACCTGGTTTAGTCCTGGCTTAGTCTTGGTTTAGACCTGGTTTAGTTTTGGTTAAGTCCTGGTTTAGTCCCGGTTTAGTCCTGGTTTAGACCCGGTTTAGATCTGGTTTAGTCTTGGCTTAGTCCTGGTTTAGACCTGGTTTAGTCCTGGTTTAGACCTGGTTTAGTCCTGGTTTAGTGCTGGGTTAGTCCTGGTTTAGTCCTGGTTTAGACCTGGTTTAGTCTTGGTTTAGTCCTGGTTTAGTCCCAGTTTAATCCTAGTCTAGTCCTGGTTTAGTTCTGGTTTAGTCCTGGTCTAGTCCTGGTTTAGTTCTGGTTTAGTCCTGGTTTAGTCCTGGTTTAGTTCTGGTTTAGTGCCGAAATAGATGCAGAAATAATCTGATATGACTCACCCATAAAAACGCGGTCACTCGTATCCATGTATGCACGTGTCATGGTATTTAATAATCCGGAGCTCCAGAGAAAAGGACATATCCCGAATTTATCCCGTGTCCCGAGGCGAGAGTTCCTTCTTACGTAGCAAGTTAAAGATTCTTATTCTCTTGGAAATGCCGCGTAAACATTCACGCGGCTCGCGCACAGCTGATCGGCGAACAGGCCAATCAGCTGTGAGGATCGGCCTCACAGCTGATCGCTAAACTGGAGTACTGGTGTGTGAGTGACTTTTTTTCGCTGAAAACGTGCAGTGCCTGCATTAACTTACCGATTTTCTGGGCACAGAAGCGCTGTGAACAGTGGCTACAGTTTTGAATTGCTTTTAAAAAATTTCAGCGTGAGAAATACCATGTGTGGCGTGTGAGCGTGTGAACACGTCGAATTGCGTGTGTCACACTCTCAAAGCGTGAGACTTGAGAGCCCTGTATGTGTGATGCCTCAATAGTCAGAAATCCTCGTATATACCTAAAATTTGCCAAATTAAATTTGAGAAAATTTCTGAGCTTTTTTACATGGTTTTAAAAAGTCAATGTTGAGTCCAATGTGACACCTAAATATGTAAATTCATTGACATTTTTAATTTTCTTCCCATTTATATGAATGACTGGATAATTTAGAAGTTTTCGTCTGTTTGTAAAAAACATTGCAACTGTCTTTTCTGCATTTAAAGTGAGACTAGAATTTTGCAACCAATCAGCCACCTTCTTCAGTTCCCCTGTTAATCTCACGCCCACTTCTGCAGCATTTTTCCCATGAGTAAACAGGACTGTGTCATCCGCATACATGATGACATTGGAATCACATACCGATGGGAGATTGTTGATCGTTTATGATGGACCCAAACGAATCATGGAAGTAAAACAAAATCACGTTCTAGTTTCACGCACAGTGTGGCTTGAAAACAACCAATGCCGCGAATATGTCCGATAATTGCATTTGTAGCGTACTCCATTTTTATGTTGGAGCTATAGGTGTGTTTTGTTTAAGATGACTACCTAGATAATCACACCATCTTTATAACTGTATGCTTACATTGTGTGTGCAATACATTCAAATTAAACATGAATATTTAATTAAACATTACTGTTTAATTAAACATTAAAATTAAACATTAATGAAACCAAAGAAGCATACAAAATAGATAAATGAGAACACAGCCCCTGTAGTAACAGAAAAATCCAAACTTTTATTTACATTACTTTTTAACTTTCAAATAACGTTTTGAAAGCAGAGCCAATCTCCTGAATCATATCTGATGTAGTGGTGGATCTGCCATTTCTCTGAAATGCTTGATTGTTGCATTGTCTGGTAAGAGAACAAGCCCCATATGCAGCAACCACTGATGGATTCATACTAAATAAAGGAAAAGATTATAAATATTACTTAATTGTTATGACTATTATGTTAATTTTGTGATAAATTACCGAAAACAACCTCACCCTCTTAAGATTTCAGCAATGGAAGCACTATGGGCCCAATGCGCCATCGCTCCCATAGATCCAGAAAGAAGATCACCTTGTCCACCACAACGCCGGCCACTTCCTTCAGTGCTGCAGGAAATAACTGAAGAACAAAATAACTTATTATTAAAGTTTTATATAACACCTTATGTTCATGGCGATAAAGACCTTTGCTTCCGTCTGTAATCAGATCATGTTCTCCTTTTAACACTACAGTGACGTTCCCCATTGCGATGCTTAACTGTGTGACACTGAATTTGAGGTCACTGGTGTTCATAGATCCATGTAGCTGCATATTCACAAAGACAATTACAAGCATAACATTAACATATTTTGACTAACTGCGCTAGATAACATACCAACGCATCGTACAGTCTAGTAAACTCCATAATGTTAGGTGTAAGGATGCTCTTCTGGTACCCTTGTATAATAGATGGCTGCTGTGTAACTAGCCACAATCCATCCTGTTGAAACAAAAATATATTTGTTAATATGAAATTCCCATTAAACCGCAATATGTGCACAGAAAATAATATACTTACTGCATCTATGATGACAGGAATGTCTCTAGTTTTTGACTTAATTATGATTTCCTAAAAATGAAAAATAAATAAGCAAATGTGTATCTCTAAATCCTTGTTTTGGATTTTCTACTCTTAAATACTATATACCTTAGTCGTTTGAAGTATATGATCATCTCTCCCAAGCCCTGGTCCCACCACAACACTGTGTAGCCTTGGAAGCCATTTTTCTATTTCTTCTAATGCATTTGAATGGTCTCTGAATCAACATACAGCACAAATGTGAACCTACATTATATAAATAGTTGTGTTAAACCATTGCATACAGTAGCTTATGTATAGTAAAGACAATTACATATCAAATAATAAAATAATAAAATAATAAAACGAAGTCAGTTGGATCTTTGCTTACAAGACTGGGTGAACAATTAGTTCAGGGCTGTATGATTTAATGACTGGTGCAGCCTCTTTAGTGCAAAACACATGGGCCAAATCAGCCCCCTAGAAACAAATCAATTGATCAACAATTAAAAAAAAACAACTTAATAAACCCCAAATCTAGGCTTTATGACAACTTACCACTTTCAGTGCAGAAATTGCAGCAAAATAAGGTGCTCCAGTGTACCTGAAATGATGTACATCAGTATAAAAAAAAGTTAAATCAATTACATGGAAATATTATTTGCAACATACTCTTGGCATCCTCCGATGATTCCAATCCGTCCATCTTGTCCTTTATGCTTCTTGGATGTTAGGGGAGGGATTGTTCTTTTAACCAGTGCAAGGATGTCATCCTCCATTCTGTGGTGGGATTTAGAGCTTAAACTGTAGAAACGCTCAAAAACTGGGAAAGAACAAACAAATGTTTTTTTTTTTTTTAAGCAAAACAATATTTTTTAGTTTGAAGCAACAAGTAAGCTTTGGTGTATACATACAGTACATACACACAGTATGTAAATGTCAGTCAGTCCAGTAGATGGCGCTCTAGTCTTACCAGTTCAGCCACATTTCCCCCGAAGTATTGCGCTGCTCTGAGTTTGTTAGATCTCCGTAAAAACGCACATGTTTCATGACGAAAGTTTTGTTTTAATATTTGCAGCCCTCAGAGAGCGGAGGTACTTGTTTGTTTTATGTGTATATAAGTAAATGATAAAAGGAAAAGTTCAATTTGTCAACTGGACAAAGTTTGTTTGGTTGAAAACGTTTCGCCGCTCATCCGAAACGTTTTCAACCAAACAAACTTTGTCCAGTTGACAAATTGTACTTCTCCTTTTATCATGGATTCTACCTGGACGACTGAGGGATTTTCACGTATATAAGTAAATGTGGACAATTTTAGTTATGATTTATGTTAGTATAATTTGATTTCTCTGTTAAAGGGATATGCCACCCCCAGGTCAAATTTGGGCATCTCCCCACAGTCCAGAGACTAAAATAAGTGGTGGAAAGCGTTTTCCTGCTCACCCAGCCATTGTCCGAGTCTGTCGCCACTGACCGCCGCGGTATCTGCAGCTACTCCGCCTTAGACTGGAGTCTAACGTCGCCAGAGAAAGATTTCGGCCAAAAGGAATTAATTTGCTCGATGCGTTTCCCAATTACTTTATGTGTAGTGCGCATTCATATCGAGTGCAAATAAATGTGCAAATCAACACGGAGAGCTTGCCTTGGTCATTTTGGGTGGGAACTATTTTCCAGTGCGGAAGAATAAAGCCGAATCACGCACCACGCTGCCAGGGGAATCCCAGTTACGCACCGGGAAGGGAGTTCCCCTGTTGCACAACGTGGTGCGTGATTCGACTGTATTCTTCCGCACTGGAAAATAGTTCCCACCCAAAATGACCAAGGCAAGCTCTCCGTGTTGATTTGCACATTTATTTGCACTCGATATGAATGCGCACTACACAGCAAGTAATTGGGAAACGCATCGAGCAAATTAATTCCTTTTGGCCGAAATCTTTCTCTGGCGACGTTAGACTCCAGTCTAAGGCGGAGGAGCTGCAGATGCCGCGGCGGTCAGTGGCGACAGACTCGGACAATGGCTGGGTGAGCAGGAAAACGCTTTCCACCACTTATTTTAGTCTCTGGACTGTGGGGAGATGCCCAAATTTGCCCTGGGGGTGGCATATCCCTTTAAGTACTTGTGTTTTTCTGTTTTTCATTCCCGTGTAGTTTTCACGGTGCTACGTTACCAATTAATGTGCTCAGTAGAATATCGGCACCCGTCGAAGCTCTCTGCCTAATGTTTGAATCTGAGGGACCGCTACAGTGAAAACTCGGCCGTCACCGGATCGGTGGACCTGTTTGCCAACCCAGAGAGACTTCTCTCTTCGCCAGTCAAGTTGCAGCCTGCTCATCGCTACAGCCGCCATTTTGAGTTCTGACGTAGTTGCAAGATTAAAGTCTACACATTTTGCCAAAGTAATCCTACAGCATAGGCCAACAAAATGTTAGATTCCACTGTAACAACTTGGAACAATTAAGATGTAGCAGTTGTACACGTAATTTGAGTGAAAAAGGCAAAGAGATGCATGAACAGGAGGCAAAGAAACATGAAAAGGCATTTAGCAAAGCTTATGAAACTTGGAAAGAGCAAATCAGACCAAAGCAATCAGAACACAGCTAAAAGGTCTCTGCTCTGCAGAGGAGCTCAATGAGGCCAGCCATGGCATAAGAGCTAAGCACGATCTAGTCAAACAAAACTATGAGCCCATTTGCCGCAACCACTCCATGACTCAGGATATTGTTAAAAGGATGGATGCGTGCACTGTGATCACAACTAATGTATGTGAGCGCATTCAAAAACGGCTCGACACTATAGAGGAAGCCTTAAATGATCAGCTTGAGAAAGAAAGAGTCAGAATAATACTTAACAAAGAAGACTATGGCTCAGTATTTGGAGACACAAAAACCGAAACAGCCTTTTCAGTAGCTAAGTCAAAGATTTCTGGAAGTGGCTGTGCAGATGCTGAAGTTGAACTAGCTGTCTGAGTGGAGCAAGCTGAAGTGACAAAAGAAATACTTGCACAAGAAGCTAAACTGACCAAAATAGAGAGTGATTGGAAAATGACAGAATATCAAGCATATGCCAAACTTAAAAGGCAGGAAGCTGAAATGAAAGCAAAGTTAGAGGAGGAAAAAACTAAACTACAACAGCTTAAGGCAGACAGTGAAGTGAAGGTAGCAGCTGCTAGAGTAAAAGCTTACAATGCCCTAGATGGGTCTGTAGACATAGATATGTCAAGCCACCATTCAGATAACCCTATAAGAGGTAACACTGCCTTTCACCCCTCCCTAAATCCACAGACACCAGCCTTTCAACACACACTCAGGTCAACAAGAGCTCAGTTTAGCTCAAACTCTTGCAAGTTCCCTATGTCTAAACCGCCTGCCTGTACCCGAACCTGCTATTTTTAGTGGTGACCCGCTAATGTTTATGGACTAGAAAATATCCTTCATGGCACTAATAGGCAGTAAACCTTTACCTGTATGTGAGAAAATGCTGTACCTTAAACGTTATCTTGCAGGTGAAGTAAAGAAGTCTGTAGAGGGGTATATCTTTGGCAACTCTGAGCAGGCATATCAGGGCATTTGGGATTTACTACAGGAAAGGTATGGCAGCCCATTCATAGTTCAAGCTTTCAGGACTAAGCTTATGAAATGGCCAAAGATAAATGCAAATGATCCCTTAACACTTAAAGAGTTTGCAGATTTCCTACAGAGCTGTGCAGAGGCCATTCCTCAAGTAAAAGGTCTAGACATTCTTAATGATTGCGAGGAAAACCATAAGATCCTAAAGAAACTGCCTGACTGGATTGTAAAAAGATGGAGTCGCATTGTAGTGGATGAGTTGGATAAAAATCAAGAGTACCCCAGCTTTGCCGAGTTCACAGACTTTATAAAATGGGAAGCTAAAGTAGCTTGCAAGCCCATTGCCTCACCATTCTTAATAAATGAACGGGCTTCAGATGAGAGAGTCATTAAGCGGGCAAAAGCACTCAACACTACTGCCCAAGCCAAGTTACATATGTCTTCAGCAGTAACCCCCAAACCTAAGCCACCTTGTTTGTTTTGCAGTGACTATACCCACGGCATAGTCAAGTGTTCCACCTTTGCAGAAAAGACCAGCGATGAAAAGACAGCATTCATTCGTGAGAATCACCTCTGCTTCGGATGTCTCAGAAAAGGCCATGTAACCAAGGAATGCAAGGCACGCCACTCTTGCAGTAAATGTGGCCGACGCCACCCAACATGTCTACATACAGAAAAGGTGAATGAATCAAGCCCAAATGAAACTAAGAATGCAGGAGAAAGTGCGATCAAGGAAGTGCATAAAGTCATGGCCCATGTATTGACAAGGAAAACATCTGCCACATCCAGCATAGTACCAGTCTTTGTGTCAGCTGCTTCTCAGCCCCAGAAAGAAATACTTACCTATGCCTTGCTTGACACCCAAAGTGACTCATCCTTTATCTTAGGAGAGTTAGCGACTGAATTAAAGTTAGATTCTAAACCAGTGCAGTTAAAGTTAAGTACAATGACCTCTGTTGACACTGTTGTAGCGAGTAAACTTGCTTGCAACTTAAAGGTGCGTGGGTTTGACTCAGACACCCACGTACAAATAAATCAAGCATACTCAAGAGACTTTATCCCTGTCGACAAGGCACATATTCCCACCAGAGAAACTGCATTTCAGTGGCCACACCTGAAAGGCTTAGTTGATAAGATGAAGCCATTGCAAGATTGTGATGTGGGTTTGTTAATTGGTTATGACTGCCCAGCAGCTCTAGCCCCCCTTGAAGTTGTTACTGGACAAGTGAATGAGCCTTTTGCTCAGAAAACTACTAGGCTGGAGTATCATTGGGTCAGCAAACCCCCATTTAGACAGACAGGGCAATCAGAGTTTTGTACATCGTGTCACAGTAAAAGAAATGCCCACTCCATTAACTACTGATGTGCTAAAATTCTTAGAATCAGACTAACTCTTTGGTGGGAGTATTGTGTCACTTTAGAAAGGAAACTGTGGCAATAATCTGCGACATACAGAAAATGTTCCATCAGTTTTTTGTCAGTCCCAAAGTGCGCAACTATCTAAGATTCCTGTGGTGGGAAAATTGACAGCTAGACACAGAACCTAAAGAATATAGAATGGCCGTTCATTTATTTGGTGCCGGTTCCTCTCCCGGGTGTGCCAATTTTGGCCTAAAGTATCTTGCACAGCAGCACAGATCTGATTACCCCAAAGCCTTAGCCTTTGTTGAAAAGAACTTTTATGTGGACGATGGATTGACAAGTGTCCCATCAGTCAAAGAGGCCAGAGAACTTATAACAGAGTCCCAAGAGCTGTGCAAACTCGCAGGGTTACGTCTGCACAAGTTCAACTCAAGGCACACAGATGCTCTTTCCCATCTTGCACCCTCCGAGAGAGCAGACGCCACTAAATTGCTTAATCTCAAACCAGACACAGCCTCAGAAGACCATGTGCTTGGTATCCAGTGGTCTATTGAAAATGACACTTTCAGTTTTAATACCAGCACAAAAGAGCAACCTCCCACCCACCGAAGCATTCTGTCTGTCATCTCATCCCTGTTTGACCCACTCGGTTTTGTAGCCCCTTTCACCCTGAGTGGCAAACGCATTCTGCAGGAGTTATGTTGCAGAGGTATTGGGTGAGACGATCCCATTCCTGAGAACTTAAGTGCACGGTGGGAGGAATGGAAAAGGGGTTTGCAATCTTTAAAGACGGTCACTGTTTCCAGATGCTACCACCCCCATGATTTTGAGAACATTGTAAGAGTTGAGCTACATCATTTCAGTGATGCTAGTAATGTAGGGTATGGTGCATGCTCTTACCTGAGATACAAAAATGACACAAACCAAGTACACTCTAGTCTAGTGATTGCTAAAGCAAGAGTCGCACCCACAAAGGTCACAAGTATACCACGATTAGAACTTTCAGCTGCAGTCACTTCAGCTAAACTCAGTGTAATGCTTAAACTAAAGAAAGACTAAAGAAATCCACACTTAGTCAAGGACTGAAACACCCGATCATTCTCCCTAAAGACCATCATGTAACTAAGTTGATCATAGGGGTGGGCGGTATAAACGGTATGCGGTATAAATTTGGCCAACGGTAGAGATTTGGGTTATACCTTCCTATCGCGATAGTTCATTGCGTCACCACAACAAGGAAGGAGGAAAAATCGCTGCGAGCAGCGAGCACATGGAGGTGGAGGAGCAGCGCAGAGATGAAAGAGTTCCGCTTTTTTTTCAGCCGCGGGGTCATCTGAATACGGGGGAATCGTCCCGTATTCAGAAACAAAAGAATCTGTCTCGTATTAAACTTCTACCGGTGTAAGCCGCGAGCACGCCGCGAGCCGCGGCCCATTTCAACAGTACATGTGTACTGCAAACATCGTATTTCCCTGATGATTGCCCAGGGACTCAGGGAAGCGCTCGAGTCATAGGAACTTGACGAAGAGTTGCAGGTGTGCATCAGCACTGACACTGGCGCCAATGTTAAAGCAGTTTCATTTTCGGTTTACATTGCCTTGTTCAAATTTTATACTGCTTGAAAGTGAAGTTACTTGTTTTATGTTTTTTACAATTACAGTTTTGCACAATACATTTTCTTGTAGTAATATTCTTGACGTTTATGTTATTTAATAGTTTAAAAAACAGCTTCCTGCTTGAATGCTTTTTCCATGTGCTCTGGTGACCATTAAGAAGCTGTTAATACTGTTAACAGTTAATACTGTTACATACCAAAGTATACCGTGATATATACCGTCTACCGTCTATGGTTCAAATTATACCGTGATATAAATTTTAGGCTATATCGCCCACCCCTAGTTGATCATGTCACACTTTCACTCCAAGATCTGCCATCAGGGCAGGAGCCAAACATTGATGGAACTGTGTTAAAGAAAATTGTATAATAGTGTCTTTAATGAATTATCAAAGTGTTATATTCTTCTTGTGTTGGTTCATCTCCTACTGTGCGAGTGAACAATTTTTGGCGCTTGAATTGCGTGAGAAATGCCGTGTGAGCGTGTGAACACGTCGAATTGCGTGTTGAGAGCCCTGTTTGTCTAAAGAGCAAACTTAAACTACAAAGCAACTAATGAGAGTTATATAAATGAAGTTATTACCTGATGGTTCTCAGTTTGTTTTATCATCACTGCACTTTGTCAGTGCGCGCTGAGAGGGGCGGGGAGGAGGGAGCGGGACATTTTTAACGGATTCATGTAAGAGTCTGGTCAATGCACCGTGCCCGCGTCTCACCATGGGCAGTTCGGCTCTGGGCCGCGCATATTCCGCGCGTAAGCCGTCGGGGGGGACACGTTACGCACAGACGGAGACACTGGGACCGGAGTCGGTGCGTCTCAGAGGAGACGTGGCACCGGGACTGAGGCTCTGGACGTGCCCGGGGGACGGCGAACAGACGCGCCGTCCCCCCTCCCCCTGTTCCCCCTGCTCGGGGGAGCAGGGGGAACAGGGGGAGGGGGCGGCGCTGAAAACGCGCGGAGCCGTTTCGACGTATTCACATTGCATAAACTAAGCCACACAGACCGATTTTCTGGGCACAAAAAAAAACAAACAAAAAAACACTAATCAGCGTGAGAAATGCCATGTGTGGCGTGTGAGCGTGTGAATACGTCGAATTGCGTGTGTCACTCTCTCAATGCGTGAGCCTTGAGAGCCCTGATTTTGGGTGATTGGTGGAAATAAAGAAGTGGCTAGATTAATAAATGTGTGCAATGCCGAAAGCTAAGACGTCCAACCGAGGAACAACGCATGTCAGAACTACCAAAGGAACGAGTTGAAATCTCAGCCATTCATGTAATGTGGAATGGATTGTTTTGGCCCATTCATCACGAAGCAAGGCCACAAGGAGCACAAAAGATACGGACTGCTCCTCACTTGTCTCTCATCTCGTGCAGTCCACATTGAAATGCTTGAAGACTTGTCCACAGACACGTTCATTAATGCCTTGAGATGCTTTATTAGTCTGAGAGGAGCTGTTTGCAAGCTGTACTGTGACCAAGCAATGTGAGTTTGTGTTTAATGCCCCATCTGCAAGTCATGCTGGTGGTGTTTGGGAACGCCAGATCCGAACTATTCGCAATGTTCTCAATGCCACTATCGCTCAGTGCCTTGGCAGATTGGATGACGCTTCCCTCAGAACACTCTTCTATGAGGCAATGTCAATAATCAATGGACGACCGCTGAGTGTTGATGGAATTAATGACCCTAATTCACCTGAACCTCTTACTCCGAACCACCTCATATTGATGAAGTCCAAGGTTGCTTTACCACCACCTGGAAAGTTTGTAAAAGAGGACATGTATGCAAGGAAAAGGTGGCGCAGAGTACAATATCTCACAGAACAGTTTTGGAGTAGGTGGAAAAGGGAATACCTTCTTAACATCTCCACAAGGCAAAAATGGCACGTACCATGTCGCAATGTCCAAGTCAATGATATAGTCATTATCAAGGATGAAATGTTACAAAGAAACCAGTGGCAACTAGGGAGAGTTGTAGAGGCTCTCCAAGAAGATGACGGTTTAGTGCGCAGAGTAAAGATTCGAACAGGCGACCGAGATCTGTCAAAGAAACAGGGCACGCCACAAAGGACTCATGTAATCAAGCGGCCTGTCCAAAAACTTGTAGTTCTTGTAGAAAACCATTAAGTGTTGTTGCTATTACAAGGTTTATGTTGTCTGTTCTTGCAAAGACTGTTTATGTTGACATTTGGAAGCTGGAAATCATGTATTTATTTTGGTTATTATACATAACTTGGTGTCAGTGTAAATGTCAGTCAGTCCAGTAGATGGCGCTCTAGTCTTACCAGTTCAGCCACATTTCCCCGAAGTATTGCGCTGCTCTGAGTTTGTTAGATCTACATAAAAACGCACATGTTTCATGACGAAAGTTTTGTTTTAATATTTGCAGCCCTCAGAGAGCGGAGCGAGGTACTTGTTTGTTTTATATGTATACAAGTAAATGTGGACAAAACCCGTTATTTATAGTAGAGGTAAGATCTTAAGCCCGAGCCTGACCCGACCCGAAATTCGGGTCGGGTCGGGCCTAAAATGTCAATCACTGCTTCGGGTCGGGTCGGGCTTCTCTCTCGCTGACTTTTTAAAAATAAATATATGTTTATAAAAATGTTTACTAAAACGATGTGTGGATACTAAACTAAGGAATACTTGTTTTAAAATAAATAATTTGGATAAAACAGAGAAGGCGCTGTAATGTAATTGCTATTTAACTACTAAACAGGAGCCGCAGAGCATGCTCTGCACACGTGACCGTCCCCCTCTTAATAATCTTCCCCTCCGCTCTCTCTGCTTCTCTCTCTTAAATTGCCGCGCCGCGCTACATTCTTAAAGGGATATGCCACCCCCAGGTCAAATTTGGGCATCTCCCCACAGTCCAGAGACTAAAATAAGTGGTGGAAAGCGTTTTCCTGGTCACCCAGCCATTGTCCGAGTCTGTCAGCACTGACCGCCGCGGTAGCTGCTGCTCCTCCGCGTTAGACTGGAGTCTAACGGCGCCAGAGAAAGATTTCGGCCAAAAGGAATTAATTTGCTCGATGCGTTTCCCAATTACTTTCTGTGTAGTGCGTATTCATATCGAGTGCAAATAAATGTGCAAATCAACACGGAGAGCTTGCCTTGGTCATTTTGGGTGGGAACTATTTTTCAGTGCGGGAAAACAAAGCCGAATCACGCACCACGCTGTGCAACAGGGGAACTCCCTTCCTGGTGCGCAACAGGGATTCCCCTGGCAGCGTGCTGTGTGATTCGGCTTTGTTTTTCCGCACTGAAAAATAGTTCCCACCCAAAATGACCAAGGCAAGCTCTCCGTGTTGATTTGCACATTTATTTGCACTCGATATGAATGCGCACTACACAGAAAGTAATTGGGAAACGCATCGAGCAAATTAATTCCTTTTGGCCGAAATCTTTCTCTGGCGCCGTTAGACTCCAGTCTAACGCGGAGGAGCAGCAGATACCGCGGTGGTCAGTGCTGACAGACTCGGACAATGGCTGGGTGACCACGAAAACGCTTTCCACCACTTATTTTAGTCTCTGGACTATGGGGAGATGCCCAAATTTGACCTGGGGGTGGCATATCCCTTTAAGGACGTACTGCTGCTGTGGTTTATGGCCCAATTTTCAACCCATCAAAATGACGGACGGCCTTAAATTTTTCCCGTCAACTCTTTTAAAAATCCGTCAATGATGGAAAATTGTCGGTTAATGTACCCTCTGCAGAAACAAATATAAAAGATGTAAATGTTTATACAGTCTTGTTTAACTTAGATTTTGTTACAAAAGACAGGCTTTGATTTGTTATCATAAATCACCCCTCCTCTCTCCTCCTCACAAATAAAATATGAAATTTCGGGTTTGCTTCGGGCTCGGGCCTGCAAATCAAGCTAATTGGTCGGGTTCGGGCCGGGCTGGATTTTTTTAGGCCCGATCTTACCTCTAATTTATAGTTGGATAAGGATGTGAAATTGGATATGAAGATGGAGATAACACATGGTTTGATTGTTAAAACTGATATAATAATTGCTGTCTATGGTTCTATATGGGCTTTGGCAATTATATTGAAAAATAATAGCTCGCAGCAATGTATTGGGGAAAAAAAAGAACTATGAACTAGTTCATTTTTTGGAACTATGAACAAACTACTAACTATAAACAATTATGAACTATGAACGAACTAGTTCATTTTGAAATGTGTGAACTGAACTTTGAACTAGTTCATGTAGAAAATGAACTTTCCCAACACTGCCCACCAGTCTACACGCTACGTCGCGATAAACGAAACTGTTCTTGAAGCTGTCTGGATGTCCTGCTCCCCCCAGATGTTCAACAAGGTCCTCGTCCGACCACAAGAACCCCCGCGTGGTGTTTGAGTGCATCTCGAACCCACACTGCGCTTGTTTATGATATACGTGAGCTTTTAGCCGCTCGCTTTAGCTATCAAATGCGCTGGTGCCCTCTGCTCCAGTTTGACACGATCAACAAAAGCAGCCTGTATTTGTAGAAGAGCCACCATCTTATCGTCTCGTGTGCAAGTACAACCGTACACAGACTGGTTATCCGCCACGTTGGAACTCGTTTATTGAAAATAAAATAAAATAATAGAAAAACAAAACAGCGAAGAGTTTTAGGTTCAATTCACCTGCACAAACTGAAGGACTGACCTGAGATCAGCCTTGAGCCTATACCCTCCACCTAAATACACACTGACAAGAGTCCGCAGGGTCCTAGAAACCCCGAACAACTACATGACCCTAACGAAATGTGGGGCAAACGAGTGGGAACATCTTCACTTTACCTGCTTCGTCTAAATACATCCATACAGCGCACAGTGGAAGCGCAAATACTGTGACGAGGAAACACAGCGCCTGCCGCATGCCGCTGTCTCAAACTTCCACTTTCATTGTGTCCTCACACCGGCTACTACAGTGCACTTTGTCTTATTCTTACCTAATTTACGACAGCGTTTGAGAGCTGTCACCTGTACACGGCTGATCCCGATCATGAGGCACTGGCCCTGCAGGCGAGACACCACAACAAACACCACTTCCTCTGGTGCATTGCCCCTCGAACACAACAACACCAAACATGGCTCTGGATATAATAAAATCTAATAAAAATCTCCCCCGTGTGAGTGTGTTGGTATCATTGCCCGTATTTATATTTAATGAAATACGACAATATTTAATCTCTATAGCTTCAGAATTGCCCGCATTGAAATGTATACCACCAGAGATTAAATACCAATTTAACATTTCTGAACTCACTTAATGTCTTCTTTAGTTTTTGACAGGACTTTAATACGTTGAAATTAAACTGTTTTTTTTTTTTATAAAGATAGAGAGAGAGATACAAGACACAACAATAAACTAAAATACATGAATGGGATGCCTTTAAAACAAAACTCGGGGATTATTAACTCCACAATCCCTCTTTAGCTCTTCACCTACTTCCTGTTTGACACCAGTACTTTTTGAAGTTTCTGTGCCCTGAACTTCACTCTACTTTGTGGCTGAGCTGAGTAACGCTGTGGGGAATTTATAAGTTCACAAAATGGCAGATCTGTCAAGAATAAGGATTTACATCATTTAAAAAAAACAACAACAACGAACACTTCTCCCTTAATTCTGCTGTTCTCTTTAATTGGCTGAGAAGCGGACCGCGGCACCATGCCCGAGGTTTCTAAGCTGAAGAAGCCCGACGTGAAGCTGGTGCTTTTGGGGGACATGAATGTGGGGAAGACGTCCCTGCTCCACCGCTACACGGATAGGAAGTTCAAAGACACTGTCAGCACAGTCGGAGGGGCGTTTTTCCTCAAACAGTGGGGGCCATACAACATTTCCATATGGGACACCGCAGGTAATGTGTGAAGTACTACTCTTTTGCACTTCTGTACCCTGTTGTTTACATGAATAGTGGTAGATTGGCCTCTGTACCTGGGCTCAGACATGTGACCAGAAGAGCCCTTTCTCACGTCCACGTGTTTAATCAGCTGCAAAACACTGAGATCAAAATCCATTTGGAAGCCTGAAGCACAATAAACCTATCCCCTAACCTCGTAAATATCTTCTATACAACCTTAGTGTCCCATTTGATTTTCAACAACTAAAACCAGTATATCCTATTAATACAATGTTCTTAATTATGTTGAAATTTTTAAATAAAGAACTGTATTAAATTAGAAAAGCCACTTGTCTGTCTAAACCCAGTATCAGTTTATTCATTTATTTTTTTATTTCATTTGAATTCTCACTTGAACTAGTAAAATAAAAAAACGATCTGAGATTATTTTGGTTGTAAACACTCCCAGTGGTAAAGGAGTCAACATGCCTAATCACAAATATTTCTTTAGATAAGGATAACAATTGACCTTGCCTCAAACATTTTTTCCTGACTGGGTCTGCGTGACCCTTGACAGCATGAGGTGGTGTTCAAATCAGTCAGTGAGGTAGAAAATGCTGACTAAACAGGAAGTAAATTCAATGTTTTTATATAAGCACTCATTTCTACCCCATCTCAAACAGGTTTTTCCCAGACATCAAAGTTCAAAGTCAGCTTTGCATGTGGCAGTGGGACAGTTTCCGACAAACTGTAGAGATGTTTATGTTGTTGGTATAATATTATTTTAAGAGTTATTTTTTCAACTTTGGACATCTATCCCTGTTCCTCATATTGGGTCACATGGTAGGGCTGCTGTGACCGGAAGATTTGACTGTTTTACATCACATAGTACTTTCCAGAGTTTACAGAGATTATAAAAAAGAAACAATATTAAAACACACATTGTTCTTGTTCTTGTTCTTCACAATGCCATACACGCAATAACAAAATAGAGCAGAAAAACGAAATTTGCTATTTTAATATAAGAGGGATGTTTATAATTCTTGCACGATCAAATATCTTGAGATCCTTCCCATGCACACAATGTACCCTTTCACAAGCAAAATGTTTATTTCACAAAGGCTTTTTGTTCTCAGACTGCTGACAGCCAAGCGCAAGGTACTGTATTTTGTGATGTTTTCATTACCACAAAAAAAAAATATATATATATATATGGAGGGGGTGTAAATATGAAAATACTAACAGAAAGTTCAGTTCAGTTTTTCAGAAGATTAGGGTTTTTATCTGTGCTTGGTTTAGTCTTTTTTCCCCCACGTTTTTTTTTTTTTGTGTGTTTTGTAATAACCAGCATTTCCACCTTGCTGAGCTTCAACTGAACTAGCCTTCTGAGTTGAGAACAAAATGGGGTCCCCTTTTTGTCTGCGCCGAATGGGTTAAAATGTTGTGCCTGCTGTAGTTATCCCATAGTACTGTATAAAAATCAGATTAAGTCACAGTTTATTCAGATATCCTTACTGTTTCAAATACAGGAGATCTGCAGTAAATAATTTATCTTTTACAGTAATGGTTAAATATCTCTGTGTTCCTCTAGGTCGGGAGCAGTTCCATGGTTTGGGGTCCATGTATTGCCGTGGGGCGGCTGCCATCATCCTAACCTACGACGTGACCAACTGGCAAAGCCTGGTGGAGCTGGAGGAGAGGTTTCTATCACTGACGGACACTGCCAACCATGACTGCATTTACGCTGTCGTGGGCAACAAGGCAGATCTGACTGACCTCACTGCCCAGTTACCTCAGACGTTGGACTCGGGGGACCAAACCAATAGTGAAGAGTCGCAGGTACTGTCGGCATGTCCTACCCCACCTGCCTCACCTGTGTCCATCTCTGGGGTACTCCTTCGCAAACAGGTTACCCACGATGACGCTGTTGCTCTCTATGGGCGAATACTACACTACAAAGGCTTGGACGAAAAAAGCACTCTGCCTGCTGAGAAGATGTGCTTTGAAACTAGTGCAAAAACAGGATATAATGTGGACAATCTTTTTGAGACACTATTTGACCTATTGTTACCCTCTATTCTCAGGAAAAGAAACGAGAACCAAGAGTCCCCAACGGTGGACTTGGAGGACTGTAGAACAAGTGGGGGAAAGCGGGGCAAAGCTTCCTGCTGCTAGAAATACTTTTTTTTAAACAAATACATACACAATCAAAGCACTAAAGCAATAAAACTGTGATGAAGATCTTGTGACATACATTTCCAGTCTTGATGAGAGGTTCTATGACATTTCAGTCTTCCAAATTTTGTTTAAAAAAAAAAGTGGACCAGCATCACTACTTTTCTTAAATCTCTGACCACTGAAATAGCACTTTAAAGTGATCATAAGGACAGTAAGACAAAATCCCATAATTGCACTGATGTTTTAGAAGCACATTGTGACAGTATTAGCATTTTATTATTACACAATCTTGTTCTTCACTGTTGCCAGTCCTAATGCTCATTGTGGCATAAAAAGTGCATTTAACCTTTTTTGATAAATGCAATAAAGATTTTTTTTTTTAATTTAACGGTTATTGTCAATTTCCTTTAACTAGATAAATGACCAAAACTCATATAAGAAACACAATTTTAATATTTTACACAAAAAAAACATTTAAAATTTATAAAACAATGACATGGGAACTGATTTTATAGTGGTTGACCTGATAAAAATGTGTATTGTGTATAATCATTTTCAAACCAGACAATGCACACACAAAACAAATACTTAAAAAACTATGACTATGAAAACTATTTATCAGTTTAATGTCAAGTGCATCTATGTATACGTCCAGTGGGTGATATAAAAGTAAAAAAAAACAACAGAAGGAACAAGTTTGCTCAGCAGAGATAAATAACTAGTCAGTGCATTCTGTGAACATACTTTTGTAAAAGATATGACAGTTAAAAGGCTGTTACAGAGTTAAGAGAATAAAAATCATAAATCAGAAAGTTAGTGGCTTTGTGAAGTAAGGTCATATCTTACCTTAAGAAGAATATAATTGTATGCATAACATGGGCATCTTTGGTTTGGCTGTATTGATAATATCACTGAATATTATTGGAGGTAATAAGTTAAAAAGCACCAATCAACACATATGTTGTTTCATAATGTAGTAAGCCTTTTTGGAAACAATAATGTATTTACATCAAGGCTTCAGGGCCGAGGACAGTCTTTGCACGCTGTCTATATCCATCCCCTTATCCTGGAAACATCTGTGGATGGGGGGACGTTTTCACAAGTTCTTCATGCACACTTGGCAGCGGCTGATGCGGGACAGGAGCTGGCCAGCTTTTAGTGTCTCTGCTGATGGTTCACTATGGAAGGACTGGTCTATGGATGTTAGCCAAAAACTGTGCTTGTTAGCAAAGTAGTGACATGTGCCTTTGGCTCCATTGCACTCAATGAACGGTGTGGTCCTGAAGTCCTCTAGACAGGATCCAGGAGATGACAAAGACTGCCCTCCGCCTTCATTTCCAGCGGCAGTGTGCTGGAGAAAGAGATGAGAAAATATGTTAAAAGAGCAGGTCAAATCTTATGTTATACAGTAATAAAATATTAACTATATACTTCCAACCCTACATATTTAGCCTGAGTTCTTCTCTCAATCAGAAAACACCTTGTGATATCATCTAGTAATACAGGAAATGCCCCACTGTGTTTTTAAAACTCCATACACCTTCACTAGAATCATTTGGATGATATTAGTCCTGGAATTGACAATCTCTACTGAACTAAAGGGTTAACTACCACTGAAAACTACTACTTCATGACACCACAAGGTTGAATAGAGCATTTTGAGCTTTAGAGATGTAGACAGCCTAATAATGCAGAATTACTCAAACAAGTGAATGAAACAAATCACAACTCCAGTTATGTTTTTGATGAGGTAACAATATTCTAACATGGCTCTTGACAATCAAGAGCCATATTAGTCAATTTCGTGTAATAAAGGAACTTTAATTCATAAAACGACAAACAAAAACAGTGTCTCGAAGTATAATTGGAATCAGAGAAGAATCAGAGAATAGAGCAATCCTTGTGTAACTCCAAAACTCACCATGAGAAAAGAGTATCCAATCCATAAACTACGCCACCCAACTGGACACTGTGGGATGTTGATGTCCTGACTGTGGACAGCTATGGCCACAGAGGGAGCCTCGCAGACTGAACAACGGCTAATGTAAGGCCTAATCTCCTCCTCCTCTACCGGCATCATGGGAAGAGGAGCAGTTGTTGAGAGCCAGTAGGACTTGTCATTTCTGCTGGCATAGTAACATAAATCTCCGGGATTACAGTAGAGGAAGGGCATAGTGCTGAACTTTGGTAGACAAGAGCCAGCCAAACCTAAATGCAACACAACAACCAGCAATAAGTAAAAGTAAAATATATATAGATACATATGTATGTTTTTAAGAACATTACTTACCAAGATCCTGGTTGTGAGCCTTTTCTTGGCCTTCAAAGTACAGAAGACTGTATCCATCCCAGAGCTTGGTCATACCCACAGGACACATGGGTGTGTGGTCAGTCTGACTGTGTTTCACTAGCAAGTAGCCAACACTCACACTACGGCCAGGCATGCCAGGTAAACCTGAGACGCCAGGTCTGCCACGGGGGCCTAATGGGTAAAAGCAAATTCTATAATAAAAACAGTGACTTTATTGTCTTTTATAATATATGGTTTGAAAATTTGGACACCTCACAATCCAATCATGGAATTTCTCACTGCATTTGCACTTGCAAGCTTGTGAAAAAGGATATACTCAAATGTGTTTTTTTTTTTTTTTTTTTAAATCAAGGACCACACAAAAAAATGAAAAATATTCATCCTTAGCAATGTAATACATAGTTAACTACTAAAGCTCCTCGGTGGCAAGGCCCCGGGAGTGGATGAGATCCGTCCTGAATATCTTAAGTCTCTGGATGTTGTAGGGCTGTCTTGGCTGACACGTCTCTGCAATATCGTGTGGTGGTTGGGGACAGTACCTCTGGACTGACAGACTGAGGTGGTGGTCCCTCTGTTTAAGAAGGAGGACTGGAGGGTGTGTTCCAACTACCGGGGAATCACACTTCTCAGCCTTCCCGGTAAGGTCTATTCCAGGGTACTGGAGAGAATTTGATTGATGGTAGAACCTCAGATCCAGGAGGAGCAGTGTAGTTTTCGTCCTAGTTGCGGAACACTGGACCAGCTCTATACTCTCCATCGGGTGCTTGAGAGTGCATGGGAGTTTGCCCAACCAGTCCACATGTGCTTTGTGGATCTGGAGAAGGCATTCGACCGTGTCCCTCGTGGGGTCCTGTGGAGAGTGCTCTGGGAGTACGGGGTTTGGGGCTCTTTGCTAAGGGCTGTTCAGTCCCTGTATGACCGGAGCACGAGCTGTGTTCGCATTGCCAGTAGCAAGTTGAACCTGTTTCTGGTGCATGTTGGACTCTGCCAGGGCTGCCCTTTGTCACCGGTTCTGTTCATTATATTTATGGACAGAATTTCTAGACACAGTCAGGGGCCGGAGGAGGTCCGGTTTGGGGACCACAGGATCTCATCTCTGCTGTTTGCAGATGATGGTGTCCTGATGGCTTCCTCGAACCGGCACCTCCAGCATGCACTGGGGCAGTTTGCAGCCGAGCGTGAAGCGGCTGGGATGAGGATCAGCTCCTCCAAAGCCGAGGCCATGGTTCTCGACTGGGAAAAGGTGGCTTGCCCTCTCCGGATGGGTGGAGAGTCCTTGCCTCAAGTGGAGGAGTTCAAGTATCTCGGGGTCTTGTTCACGAGTGAGGGGAGGATGGAGCGTGAGATTGACAGGCGGATCAGTGCAGCATCTGCAGTGATGTGGTCACTGTATCGGACCATTGTGGTGAAGAGGGAGCTGAGCCAAAAGGCGAAGCTCTCAATTTACTGGTCAATCTACGTTCCTACTCTCGCCTATGGTCATGAGCTTTGGGTAATGATCAAAAGGATGAGATCGCGGATACAAGCGGCCGAAATGAGTTTCCTCCGCAGAGTGGCTGAGCACTCCCTTAGAGATAGGGTGAGGAGCTCAGTCACACAGGAGGAGCTTGGAGTAGAGCTGCTGCTTCTCCATGTCGAGAGGAGCCAACTGAGGTGGCTCGGGCATCTGTTCTGGATGCCTCCTGGATGCCTCCCTCGGGAGGATTTCCGGGCATGTCCCACCGGGAGGAGGCCCCAGGGAAGACCCAGGGCATGCTGGAGGGACTATGTCTCTCAGCTGGCCTGGGAACGCCTTGGGTTCCCCTTGGAGGAGCTGGAGGAAGTGTCTGTGGTGAAGGAAGTCTGGGAGTCCCTGCTTAGACTGTTGCCCCCGCGACCCGGCCCCAGATAAGCAGAAGAAAATGGATGGATGGGATAACTACTAGGCCTATTTATGTAGGAAATCAAAAACTCTAGAGCTGTAGTGTTATGTGGTGTTATGAACAGAGGTAGTACTGCTCAAATGCATTCAATTGAATCACTTTAATAAAATTGTACTTCTTAGAGTAGTTCAGGTTTACTTGAGTAAAAGTTCTGGTTACTCTCCTCAGACTCTCATCATAATTATATAGTACGTCAGTCCTACAGTACGTCAGTCATACCTTCCATTCCTCGTAATCCAGGGTGTCCTTCCTGACCAAGCTCTCCACGGAACCCAGGTGTACCAGGACGGCCACTAATACCAGGCATCCCCTTTAAACCAGCAGTACCAATATACCCTACACAGGGGAAGAACAGTGATTTTATTTATGTTTGACGCTTGATAAACACTTGCTTGTGATAATGACAGACCAGCATCTCCAGGGGGGCCCTGTTGACCAGTTTCTCCTTTGACTCCCTGTGGTCCTGGAAAGCCTGGTGACCCTGGAGGACCTCTTTCACCTGGAACTTTGACTGGCAGCGGGGCAAGCCCTTGATCACCCTCAGGACCAGGAGCCCCTGCAGCAGGCAATCAGTGCCCTTACTACATTTGTAAATATATATAACAGTGTTATTGTGTGCATCACTTTACCTGGGATTCCTGTGTTTCCTTTTGGCCCTGGTGTTCCTCGTTCCCCTTTTAGGCCCATTACACCAGGAATCCCCATCAGGCCCTGATCTCCTTTAACTCCTGAATTCAAAACAAATGAGCAACAAGGTGAATATAGATATTAAACCACTATTCAAGATAGATTTTTGTACATTGACCTATACCTTTTCTTCCTGAAATACCATTGGGCCCTTTGTACCCCGGTGAACCTTGGTCTCCCTTAAATCCTTTAAACCCTCGGACTCCTGGAAATCCATTTGGTCCGGTTACCCCTTTCTCTCCAGGGGCTGCACTGGCACCAGGGAGACCTCTCACACCAGGGAAACCTAAAGACATTTTTAATTTTAGTTACCAATGCCCAGCCAAAGTGTCCATGCAGCCATCAACTTACCTTCATATCCTTTAAGGCCCTTGGAGCCAATATCTCCAAATGAACCTTTTCTCTCAGCTGTGCCGTCTGGTCCTGCCAGACCCCTATGTCCAGGTGGTCCTGGTTGGCCTGGGTCACCTAAACATATTATAGAGTAAAAGTCAGATGAGTTGAAACAAGACAAATTTAAACCATATACAGAAACTAACCAATAAGGCCAGGGGAGCCCTGTAAACCCTCTTTTCCTGGAAGACCTCTCTCATTGTTGGGTTCACCACCCTCTCCTTTTGGACCTATCAGCCCTGTTTCTCCATCTGGTCCGTAAATATCAAATCCTGAGGGAAAATTACAGCACATTTATGTATACTATTAAACAACAGACAAATCAACTATACAGACAATTGATAGGAGACTCTGTTATCTTAAATTAAGTACCATGACATTTATAGAAATACCTGGGGTTCCTGGGAGACCCTTTGGTCCTTTCAGTCCATGTAATCCATACAGCCCCTTCAGGCCTGGAAATCCTTTGTACAAATACAAAAATAAATCAGTGACTGAATATAAAATATATAAAATTCTCATTCTATCTCCAAAAAGAAAATCAGAATTTCAAAGACCACAGGTCATATTCAGCACAGTGCATCCCTGTGACAAACTGATGGAAACAGGAAGATGAACTGTTAAATATTGTGCTGCTGCTGATCTAAATTTTCTTTGGGATCAACATCTGAATGCACATTTGACGAATACCTTTGTTCCCTGTGTGGCCAGGAAAGCCAGGAAGACCTTCTTTCCCTGGTGATCCAGGCGAACCTTTTAGTCCTTGTTTGCCAGGGGTTCCCTTCTGTCCGTCTGAACCTAAAAAAAGTTGAAGAGTTAGAAATACGTCCATTGCCATGACAATATTTCTTTTTCTATTTCTAAAATATACCTTGGTGGCCAATGTCTCCCCCATCTCCTCTAAACCCACGTCTTCCATCAATGCCATCAAATCCGGGGGTGCCCCTGATTCCTGTGTTTCCAATTAACCCCTTTTCACCTGTAACAATCATATTTAAAATCATGAATGATTGCTACTAATTAGGGGTGTACAAAAATATTGAAATATCGATATATTGTGATACTAAATTTGGTGATATAGTATTGATATGGTGGGCTGCTGATATATGTATACATATAACATTTTTTTTTGTATTTTACAAAATTATTTAGTATTATTTAGTAGATAGAAACTTGTTAATGTAATGCACTTGACATTTTCCAAGTTTTGATTATTTTGCAGTTGTTTAATTTTTTACATATTATATATAGTGGTTTATCAAATAAATGTTGTTTCAAAAATGTGGTTCATATACCACAGTATCAAGTAGCATATCGAATCGTGAGGGACTCGTGCATCCTGATTCCCAGCACTACTACAAATGGAAAGTGAACTGTTACAGCTCTGATGGAGTTTACCTGGGTCTCCGGGCAAACCAAATTCTCCTCTGTGTCCTGGAGATCCTGGCAGATCTATACGAGCTCCAGCGAGTCCTAGAACAAACAGAAAGTAAATGAAAGATTGAGTAAGAACTGAGTTTGCTTAAATCAATCTACCTTTAATTCCTTTGATTCCTTTGTCTCCGGATGCACCATAGGCTCCTGTACTTCCTTTAAGGCCCTGAGGGTAAAATTACAAAAGCTATTATTTATATCTTTTGAAAATAAAAGAAAAAGAGGAGAGGAAGGAGACAAAATAATTTTACCATTATTAATAGTCTATGTTTATAACACACACCTTATCACCAGGCATCCCTTCAAACCCAGTAATTCCTCTATTTCCTGGAACACCTGGCATCCCTTTTATTCCCAGAAGTCCTTGAGCACCTGGGTTTCCTTGGTGTCCTTTTTCATAGTTGGGGTCCCCAGGTAAACCGGGATGTCCCTCCATTCCTCGGACACCTGGAAGTCCTTTTGAACCTGTATCAAAGACACACTCAGATATAAATTAAACAAACACCATGAGGCAACTGGACGAGACTGACTACTTACCTCTTTGCCCAGTAAAACCATAATCTCCTGATATTCCATGGTCTCCTTTGATGCCTTTCATATCCTCTCTTATAGTTAGAGGGATATGAGGCTTCTCTCCAGGTTTGCCATCAAGACCTCGAGCCCCTACAGATATACATAAGATGCAGAGACAGTTAAGATATCTGATCAAATGTAAACTGTATGATCACACGTCTACTCCAAATATCACCTTTCTCTCCTTTGAAGCCTATAAGTCCTTTAAGACCGCTTTCACCATACACCCCAGTTTCTCCTTTGACCCCAAGGAGACCCTTTTCACCAACATCACCCCTGCGGCCTTCAAATCCAGACATCCCCGGAGAACCCTTGTAACCTGTAGCAGGGTGAGAAAGTTACAAAATAAAAGTATCACATCACAGTAATTTCTTTTTGTGATGCTAACCTTTCATCCCTGGAAGACCTGGCTGGCCATGTGAACCATGTGATCCTGGATCTCCTTGCAGACCATCATATCCAATGAAGCCCACTTCACCAAACTCCCCTGGGATACCCTTCAGCCCCACTGGCCCTGGGGGGCCAGGATCACCCTCTGTTCCCCTCTCCCCAGTGAAGCCTGACACACAGTATAGACTTTATTAAAGGGAAACTCCACCATATGAATGTATTGACCTCAATGCTCAGACCTGGCAATCCTATGGTCCCTCGTGCACCAGGGGGACCTACACTGCCATAATCACCAGGGTAGCCATACTTCCCCGCTGGTCCAGGTCTGCCCTCCTCACCCTGCAGGCCTGCAGGACCTGTCTCTCCCTTGAAACCAATCATCCCGGGCATCCCAATCATCCCTGCCAGCAGAGAAATGTCTAAATCGTATTCTCATAGCACACTAACATTAATGTACATGTTTGTGACAGAACCTAACCTGTGTATCCCGGTCCTCCTTCCTCTCCAGTTAGGCCTTTTTCTCCCATTGGGCCAGTGTATCCCTGCTCACCAGGGGGACCAGGCATTGCTCCGAGGATGTCCCCATGAGCACCCTTTTCTCCCTGGGTCCCATACCGTCCAGGTTTTCCTGACAGCCCGGGGTTCCCCACAGTACCTTTGACCCCAGAATGCCCAGGCTCACCCCGCGGCCCTGGGAAACCTGTGAGATTCAAACACAATGACAGGGGGCCTCACAGTACAATTACTGGGGGCATCACAGGGGGCATTACAGGACAACAGCAGGTCGCAATCTCAGCACTCACCTGGAGGTCCGGGGCTGCCACCTCTGCCTTGGTCACCCTGCTCTCCTTTTTCGCCTAGTGCTCCAAACAAACCAGGGGGCCCTTTTTGGCCTTGAGGTCCTATTAAAAACACCAACAAGAAAACAAAGCCAGGATGTGAGATGGCAGACATACAGCATTTGTAAAATCATGGCATTGATTAGATGACAAGAGAGAGAGAGATGCATTACCGTGTAAACCAGGAAGTCCGTGACCTCCAGAGGGTCCAGGTAACCCAGGGGGTCCAGGGATGGTTTCACAGAGACCTACGTGAGCAAACATGATTCAGGACTTCACACTGATTTGTGTGAAGAGGAACAGTGAGACATTCATGTGAATTTGCTTTGTTGATGCCCAGTGTGAATGTGTAGGCTTATTTAAAAAAAATAGCTTGTATTACTATTAACCTAAACATCATATGTGAGCAATGCAATATTAATCATGCACACCAGTAAAAACAGAGGCAATGCCTTTGAGAGTTATCAAGAGAGATGAAAATTATTAGTGAATTATACCAGCTACCTGTTACATCCAACTGTTCTCCGTCTGCTGTGGGACTACAGCCGCCTTTCAGTTGCAAAGGAGATGAAAGAAAAAGGCATTCGGAACAAGAATTATTCAAAAGCACAAGCATTATCTCAAACGAGCTGAGCTGCAGTTGGTTTGAGAGTTGCACCCCTTGCATCAAGTACACAACTGGAGCCAAGAAAGTACATATTATTACAAATGTCCAAATGTTCTGAATTGTCATGCATTCCCCAGACACAGGCAATTAATGTCCATTCCTCCGTTTGCATTATGAAAAAATACAAAAGCTAATACTGAATGGTAAAATGAAGGATAGATGATAACGACCAAATAGCCTTATAGAAGTATGAGTAAAAGGAGATTTTGGTTCCATGTACCTGGTGTACCAGGTGTTCCTGCAACTCCAGAATACCCTGGGAGGCCATCATCTCCAGGTAAGCCCCGCTGACCTTTGACCCCTCCGAGGACTTGTCCTGCTACTCCAATCAGCCCTGGAGCACCAGGCTGTCCCCTCCGACCAGGAAATCCCTTTTCTCCATATTCTCCTCTCGGACCCTCTCCCTGGAATAAGGGAAGTAAACTCTGTACTCTATGTCTTTTGTATGGGTAGTAAAAAAAATGGTTGATAACAGACTTACAGGAAGGCCCCGATTTCCAGGAAAACCAGGAAGTCCATTACGACCTGGAGCCCCGATTGCGCCAGACTCACCGTTGATACCTGTGTCACCTGGATCACCACTCTGTCCTGTACCAGAAGCATGAATTTATATTGTCAGGTTCGTATAGTCGAAACTGGTGGACACAGGCAACATTCTTGATTTCCCCACCTTTCACTGTGGCCACAAACGCGTCACCTTTTCTGCCTTGAAGCCCTGGCTCACCACTGACGCCAGGAAATCCCTGCATTCACACAAAAGTAATTTGATTTTGAAGTCAATTCTTATGTATTCTTTGTACCTACAAACAGTACTCACAGGTAATCCATCATCCCCCCTGAGACCTGGGTCTCCAATGTCCCCCTCTCGGCCAAACTCTCCTGTCATGCCCGGGTCTCCCTGCTCTCCAGCTGGCCCCTGGGGTCCAGGAGGAGAGTTGTCAGCGCTGCACTGACATTCTCCATGGTCACCTGAATGTACATAATAGTATCAAATGTTAACTAGAGAAAATAAAGCACAAATTTATTTTGTGATTGTACTGAGCTAGTTTTAATGCACCTTTAAGTCCTTTCAGTCCTGCGTTTCCTGGCCGTCCTCTTCCTCCGGGAGCTCCTTTAAAGTGATCGCTCACTTGTCAACAACAGATAGAGTCAATATCCCACACTACAGTAGTATTACTCTGATTATGGCGTCACTCACATGATCCCAGAGGTCCAGGCTGGCCCTTTTCTCCTGGTCGACCTCTTTTGCCTATGGGCCCTGGTTCTACTACAGAAACACCCTCTTCTCCTATCTGACCTCTATCCCCAGGGTCCCCCCTCTCACCAAATGGACCAATAAAATCAAACACTGAAACAAAAATCATTTTCTTGAAGTATTAGTGATACAAGGTGGAGAACATCTTGAGTGAACTGACCATGTTGTTGTGAATCAAAGGCAGGAAGTCCTGGAGGTCCAGGGATACCAGGGTTACCGGTCAGGCCCCTCTCTCCTTGTGGGCCCTGTTCACCAACAGGGCCAGGTGGACCAGCTTATCAACACAAATTAAAGGATAAAAATGCATTTCATTATACTAAATGTAATTACTTCACAGACTGATTTATACAAAATGAAAAAGTTCCCTATCCATTTGTTTATTAGAAATGTTTTACCTGATTCTCCCAAGGGCCATCCAGATGAGATGAGCTCTCCAGCTTCACCTCTGTCTCCCTGAAACAAATCAATTCTTAATTTGTATTTGTGTCATCAGAAAAACCTCTCTTGTAATCTATTCCATTTACTTGTACTTCCTTGTGTGTTGAGAGGACTCACTGCGGTCTTACCTTTGAACCAACTTTACCACTTTGGCCTGGATCACCCAGCTCCCCCTAAAACAAAAGGGAGTAAGCGAATTACATTATATTGAAGAATAATGCATTGCAATTTTGCATGCAATGTTTCAGTTCCAAACACTTACCCTTAGTCCAGGAAGCCCATCGACACCAGGAGAGCCCTACACACCCACAAAGAAACACATTTAGTGTCATACAAAAGACATGAGATTTCTATGTGTGTCAAAACAAACCCGTTGGCCAGGGAACCCCATCACACCAATTTCTCCTCTGTTATCAGCCTAAAATATAATAAAATACCATTGAAATGATATTTATTTTTATAAGGATCACTGCTGTAATTGAATTGATTTGTTGTGTAGTAACTCACCTGATCTCCTCTTTCTCCTTTGAGGCCTTTTTCACCTTGGGGTCCCTAAAAACAGTTAGTTAATTGTAAATGTATATTAAGTACAATATTGGTAGTTAATTTAAGTGTAATTTACAGATGGGGCGTCCTCAGGTTGTTTTTGCTGATGAGTAGAGTTTCCTGGATACCCCTGAGGTCCTGTCTCCCCCTTGTGACAAAAAGAGGAAATAAAAATACAAATATTTTGAATTTTTATACTAATACTAGACCATTCACAATAATTACTTTATGGACTTATCTTTCATAGCTCGGAACATTTTTTTTTTAATCTAAGGAGATTTTTTACATGTTTTACTCATATGTCTCACTAAGTAGTGTGTCATTCTAGAATTTATTTATTGCAGCTCATGTTTTTTTTAACTATGAAAGTGGTTTACTGTTAATCCTGCTGTAGTTATTATTGTCAATTGCAGTTTGGACATTATTGTGATATTTTCCAGTAGCAATATAGCAGGCCTGACAAGCTTAACAAACACTGCTCCTGACATGTATACACACTTGTTATACTGTTTCTGTTAGTTGTCTGTTTTGAACTGAACAGGCAATGGCCCACTTACTGGTTCTCCTTTGACTCCTTTGAAGACTTTGGTCATTGTTCCCTGTGACAACAGCCAACACAACACTGTATTCAGTACATTTTAACTTGCAACAATATGGCTTGATATCTTGGTACATTAAAGCCAATTATGAGGACAATAATAATAACTATAATATAGGCTTGCTGTTTTATCAAAATGTACTATATTCTTATACAGAAATTATACACATATAGTGTGTGTGTGAATGTACCTTTGGTCCACGGGGCCCGGGAGGGCCTGGAGGGCCCTTTAAAAACAAAAACAAATAAGACAGGGAGTACTTGTGTTGTGCTTCATGAATAAATCATGTCTATACTACACTTACCTTTGGACCTGGAATACCTTTGCTTCCTGGCCAACCGGGATTTCCAACAGGTCCCTTAGCACAAACATGGATACTTAACGTAATTATTTCAAAATGATGACTCCAAATATTGTATTGTACTGTGTCTTACAAAAATCCCATTGAGTCCTGGAGTGCCTGGATCTCCCTGAGGATTTACAAGACAATTTAGCAATATTTAGTAATGACACAGAGCTTTATTTCAGTCTTTGTACCCTGAAGCGTTCCATGAAGACACTCAGCTCTAGTGAGTCTCCCTTCTGTCCCTTTCTTCCTGGAAGACCCTAACAGACCAAAAGGAAACACATCAGCCACTTTGTAAAAACAATTATAGATTAAAGAGAGAATCATGTTACACCCACAGGTATACCAGGGACCCCATTGTAGCCGGGCTGTCCTGGCCGTCCTGCGTCTCCCTGTGTCCCATTACAGCCGTCTGCTCCAGGCTTTCCTCTGGGTCCAGCTTGTCCTGGGTGGCCCTACAGTGTAGATCACAAGTTCACACATTATGTACAGTTCCAAATGACAACAGAGAGAGTGCCAGTGAGTCCATTTTCCTGCAACTAATGTTGAAAAGCATTCTGACATTGCTGTGATGAGAGAATGAGATATTACTACAAATACATGGATGTATAAAGGATCTAACTATAAATCTATAGAACGAAGAGAGAGAGTGAGAGAGAGAGAGAAAAGAAGAAATCAGTGATATGACAGAGGCGAGAGAGTGAACTGCAGATAATCTGCTAGGATATACATGTATACATCAAAATTTGTGTCTTTATGTGCTGTCCAAGAGTTTTTCTTTTTCTTTTCTGTAGTCTTAATCTTGGATATACTTACAGGTATTCCATCATTTCCAGCGAAACCAGGGACACCAGTCATTCCCTGTGAACGTAACACAAATTAATTCGTTCCAGAAGTGGTTTCGTAACGTGAATTTTTCATAAGTTGAGTAGCTATTTCAATGGAAAAAGCCTGATTTGTTCCAAGGCCCCGTTCCAAGTTTTTTTTAATACTGTAACTTTTTTTATAGTGTAACACTGTGTTCTGGGTCCTGATTGGCTAAGATACTGTAGCCCCAGGACTAAACGTGGACTAAACCAGGTCTAAACAAGGTCTATACCTGGACTGGACCAGGACTAAACCTGGACTAAACCAGGACTAGACCAGGTGGATTAAAGCGCCGCGTGCGGGTCTATTTCCTGGTTTCTCACGAGTCACAGCTGAGGCGAGCATCGAGGAGGGGACCGCAGCGAGGAGGGGACCGCACGCAGTCCAAGCGCATGAACGAATGCAGGTAAGAGCCGCGGTGGTTTAATCCTGTTTTAGAGGAGGCACGGTTTGCGCTATCAACACGTGTCCCCGCGCACACTTCTCGCCCCTCCTCCTCCCCCTTCCCCCCACACTTCACTATTAATACATTTTGTTGAAAATCTATGAAAGTTTGAGTGTTTAAACAGAGACAAATGTGAGAAAAGTTTAAATCCAGTCTGAGAAAAGTGTATGTGTGTGGCTGAGCGCGCATCTGAGTGCGCATTATTTGAATTTTTGAGATTTCGCGTTTCGTAACTTGAATTTTCTTTCGTATCTAGAGACCAAAATTTAACGTGAAGGTGTTTCGTAACTTGGAATTTTCGTTTGTTGGGTCTTTCGTAAGGTGAGGTACCACTGTATAATTAATTAGCATTGTTGAAAACAATGTATTTTTTGTAATTAAATCTTTAAGAAACACTGACAGGACTTGAAGTCTGATTTATGTTTGAGGTAATTAGACATGGAACATAAAGGTATACCTATTAGATTAAGGTAAGGTACCAGAAATACATGAAAAAAAGTTTACCACACTGCCTTTAAGGCCCATCATCCCTCCTCGTCCTCGGTCTCCTTTCTGTCCTTTGTGGCCCTCGATGCCTTGGTCCCCTGGTCGCCCTGGAGGCCCCTGGGGCCCCTGTGGACCCAGGAGCCCGGGTGAACCCTGAAGAATACAGACAAAGCAAACAGGTTTAGAGAAAATGATGAAAGTGGGGAATTAGGAAAAAGCTACCGATATTTTTATTTTCAACACTAGAGGGAGACAGAGGCTGTATTTTTGGGAACCATTTCTAATAGCAGAACTTCAACTATTTTGTGGCATCTAGTGGCCAAAGAGTGTACAACATATCTCTGTATTAAAAATAATACTGCTAAAAAATCCTCAGCAACTGCACACACGACTTAAAGTATAATTTAATACTAAACTTTTTATTTTATTTTACTGTATTTAAATGTGTTCAATCGATATGGACTTCAAACATCTCTCTCGTCACACTGGCCTGTTAGATTAAGGTTGCCTATGTAAAGTCAGTGGTGTCTTTTGGATATCTCCATAATATAAAGTGGAAGGTGCATTAATGTTTCATTGTGCCAAACTGTAAAGAGGACACAGAACCAGGACACAGAAACACACATGTACTCTAACACTATGGGAATAGGAGCTGTGGATGGACAGAGAGTTCAAAGGTCAATAAACTACACCCCCTGAGTTTTGTGAGAATGAATAAACAAAGAAAGTCTTGTCCCCAGACAGATCAGGGAATGATAAAAATACACTACAGAGTCAGACAACAAGTATTCAACAGCTGAGACTGAGTGAGGCACAGTAATGAAAATCAAATAGTTCTTTGGCAAATAGCTTTTTCTGTTCCGATATAATTTCGATACTGCAAATTTAATTATCTTTAAGTATCTATGTCTGATCCAACAAATTATTCAGTATTGGCGCTGATATCTGACACCAGTATCAGATGGGTGCATCCCTATTGACAAACACCTTGCATATGGCCTTTACATGTTTAGTTGTATCTTGTTACAGCTAGAATCCAAGCTGTGGTTCGAATACCCACCAAAAACCAAACATCTGACCTTCTATCAAACAAAATAAATATAATCCAACTCCATTTCTTTCCAACAGGATCAATTCTGTAATGGCCTTAGGATAGCCAACCATCCAAGCGTCTGGAGACATTTCCTGTCAGTGATGTGGAAATCAAGAAAAGCATTGTGTTTGTCAATTGATAATTTACACATTTTGTAAAGGGCAACTGATCATAGAACCTCTTTATTCTGGAATGAATTGGCATTTATAACATGTACACAATGCATTTGTACTGTAATTTGAGGATTTGTTTTCAAGTTTATATCTGTGTGGATATCTAGAGTAATTCAAATAAGTGATGTCATGAAGTGGAAGTATTCAAGTTAACAGCTACCTTTTTACCTTTTTAACATTTTGTTCTGTTGAGACTGGCAACTCCATGGCATGGAAGGTGTATTTAAAAACATAGTGGAGCACAAGTTTGAGAGAAGAACTGAGTCTAATTATGCTGGATTTGTGTGTGAATAAAAACCAACCAACCAACTCTGGCTATGTTTTTGATAAGGAAACAACCTTATAGTATAGATTAGAAAATAGCATAATAAGGGGCCTTTAATTATAGAATGTATAGAATTTTGAAAACTAAAACAAACGCAACACTGTAAATATGGTTTTGACCCATGTCCATCTCTCTTCATCACTCTCCTCCTCATTCTTTATGCAAACGCTGCTTCCACTGAGAAGTTCCTCCCTTCCTTTCCAGGAACTTTCCCTGCATACCTCTGCATTTCCTTTGGCTGTTCTTTTGTTTGCTTGACCTTTCTGTCTTATATGATGGAGACGTACACGGTCAAAACATTGCTGGCTACTCTCACATTTTTACAGTGTCAAAAATATTGCCGTAGAAATACCATACTGTGCGTGCAGAGGTCTTGTACATAACACTGCCTCAGAACGAGAAGGTCCTGAGTTCCATTCCCAGGCATGGTGGGTTTATTCTTGACAGGTTGCCCAAGTGGCATTGAAGTACGGGTCAAATGCAAAGGACACAATACCTTAAAATGACAAAAAGTAGGCCTAACTTACCTTAAACATTTTAAGAACAAATTAATGTACTTCAATGCACTGGTAGAAGGTAACAAAGTACAAGTAGTAAAGTACTATAGCAAATTTTTAGGTATTTGTACTTTAGTTAAATACATTTTAGAACAGATACTTTACTTTGCAACATTTGAGAGCAGATATATACTCCAGTACAAGACTTTTTACTGACATTACATTTATGACAGTACATTTTTAAATAGTTACTATAATACTTTTACTTGCATTGTTTTTTTTCATGTGATACCTTTATATGAGTAACTTTTTGCCTCTGTGTCTGTACTTTCACTTAGTAAGTAACAAAACTGAGTACTTCATCCACCACTGTTTCAAAGTACAAGAACTTTGCCAAGGCAATGATCTTGAAGCAGACACATGTTCAAATCATTGTGTTATGGGCAAATATTTGTTTCAGATTTGAAACACAAGCAAAAATTTGCATTTGTTTTTAGTGATGAAATTATTTGTAAAATTTTATGGCTACAGATCTCAAATTTGCTTAGAAATATTTGAAAATCTCCTGAATGTTAAAGGTACATTGTGTAACTTTTCTGGTGGAAATGTCATTGCGTTATCTGTAATAGTTCACAGTATGGTATTAAACATTTCTATCCTCATGGAGACCAAACCAGACCAAGTTACAAGTCAGATCTGTGGAGAGGCTACCCCACTTACAGTCAGAATACTTGTTTTTCTAGGTATTTTTGAGCAATAAAACCACCTGTAACTGAATAAATATAAGGTAGAGCTGTTTAATGTCATACTGCGGAACATTTCAGGCATGACTATCCATCGAAACAAGCAGGAGACAGACCTTCCTCCAGAAAATGCCTCTTTAATAGTCACTTGAATTTGCACTAAAAATAAAAACAATTACTAGGAAATATTAACAGAGTCTAGACTCCTTTTCTGATTTACACAAAGTAGATGCTATAAAACCGGACCATATATTCTGTATTTTTAGACTGTGATAAAAAGAGATTTAGATTTGTGTTGTGGAATCCAGGTGTTCTTCTTACGAGCTTGTCCCAGTTTTGTGAAGGGAAATGCGGACATCTTTGAAGGCGCTCATGATTTTAGCAGATTATGAAGCTCAGGAGACTAGGGCTGCCCGTTGACCTCTCTGTAACTGTATCTATTGCAGCTGGCTCGCGTCATACCTTAAGCCTCTGTGTCTCGTGAGCTCTGTAATGGGGTGGGGGCTGCCATCGATCATGTACTTACAAACACGTGGAAAGGGGACAGGAGCAGCGTGGAGCAGGTGAACTGTGTATGCCCTGAGGTTTAACTTTGAGGTGAAGCTGGTGAAGCCAATAGTTTAGAAAAAGGAGGAAAACATCTGTTGTTTCATCCATCATAGTGAATATATCAAGAAAGGCAGAAGTTGGCCTTAAGAGATGGAATATGGTGTTGTAAACTAGCCTATAACTTTGTAAGACTAACTGTAGGCTAACTATAGCCTATAGTGAGTATTCTGTAGGCTAACTAAAGTCAAGTCATTATCTGAGTCTATTGAGATGACTGGCGACAGTAGATCAGTTGGTAAAGCGTTTGTCCACTCATTCAAAGGTTGGCGGTTCGAACCTCGTTCTCGATGTAAACATCATTGATTGAGGTTGGTGGTACAAGTCCAGCTCCCACAGATGATTGCTGTTGTTGTGTCCTTGGGCAAAACCCACCTCGCCTCCAGTGTCTACATACACTGAATGTGTGTGAATGGGTGAGTGGTTCCTTGATATCCAAATAACAAATTATTTGTTGACTTTTCAGTAGGCCTACATGCAACAGCGATACAATCATGTTTTATTTATTTATTTATTTATTTATTTATTTATTTATTTATTTATTTATTTATTTATTTATTTATTTATTTTTTAAAGAATTTTACCATCATTCACAATTATTGACATCACAATCAAACATCTATTACATATAGATCACCTCTCCTCAAACACAATCAAACTTTCTGAAGATTTAAGTTAATCTGACAAAAACAAAACAAAAAACTGGTCCAAAGGAAAAACAAACAAACAAACAAACAAACAAACAAACAAAACAAAAAACAAAAAACAAACAAACAAACAAACAAACAAAACAAAAAACAAACAAACAGAAAAAAAAAGATCTGACAAAGGCTTTTTGCAGAAACCTTATTTAAAAATGAAAAAGGTTTTGGATATCAACCACCTAAGTGTGCTATGCATTTTTTCACTTTTAAATTGCTGCTTCTTGCATTCGCACCTCCACAAGAACTTTGGTGTGCGTTTCTGTTTCTGATTGTTTCTGAATGTGGACAGAGACCTGAATAATCATGAAGATCAATGAACCGATGAACTCATCTGGACATCCCTAACCTTCAATAATCAGAAAGAAACTATTGAGTTAACTACTGGCACCTTGACCAGAGCCCAGTAGACAGATGTTCTACTACCAGTGCTGTCCTCCTTTCTTTACTTAAGCATTTTAAAAATGACCAGGCATTAACCTCTGACCATACAACTTATGCTTCACTGACGATGAGATGTCACAGCTCACACTAAAGCTGGAGGAATGCAGAGGAGGATACAGCAACACGTGAGAAACATGAGCAGTGAGCATGAGCAAGTGAAGTAATCTAAACCAAAACTCAAATTAAACCTGACGTGTTTTGGTCATTTGCCACTGAGGATTGTGGGTGACGTTTTACACCTACATAATAAGATCCAGAGGTGCAGGTGTGAGATAAGTGTGGCGGGCGGGCTTCCTGTCTGTCATTCACAAACACAAGGTGAAGGAGTACTCAGATTACAGCCAATACATCCAAATAGCAGCGTACAGCTTTAGCTACACATGTTGAAATGTACCAGCCACTAGCATCGCTAAACTACACTATAATACTATTTTTTTTAAAGTAAAATATAAAATACAATTTAACCTTTTTTGTATTGTAATGGAAATCTTTACAATAATCATTCATATAATCAGATATATAAACAGATATACAAATATACAAATAACAGATATACAAATAATGTACATTTTAAATCCTATTTCATCCTCAATTCTGAATTAAATAAAATTACTTGTGGTGCACAGACCTTATCTGTTGTCTCACAAACCTTTAAAAGGTCTGTATTATGATGTGTGACAGATGTGTGTGCTTTGGCATGGCGTTCTTTTTTAAATGGTCAACTGAAACAGATTTTCTCTGCGGAGACAATAAAGTAAAGTAGTAAAATTATATGTTTGCATTGTATGTTGCTGTTGAGTCCTTAGGGAAGACACTTTGCTCACCTGCATGTAAGCTTTTGTATAAATTAGTGTGATTTTCAGAACAGTGTTAGCTGGACTGAAAACAAATTGTGTTGAGTGATTTGAGTACATAAAAGTAATATGACCTATCTTCATTTTTCATCATTGTGAAACCTATGAATAGCTAGACCACTAGATTCCCGACTTTCCGATTCCTCTATAGTCAGACACTAAATTTGGTCTGATAACGTCTGACCCCAATTCCATTCTGGCCCTTTCCTCCCCCCTCTCCTCAAGAAGAACGCCTCATGTTTACTTTTCTCATTCCAAAATCAACGGCTTATTAAAAGATCCTGTGTCTGACACCATCCATTTTCCCTGTAGCTCGGAGCAGCCCCGAGGGAGTAGAGTTTGGGAGCGCGGCAGTAGGAACAGGATGGGAACACACAGCCCTGCAAACAGACCTCTGACCTGTGCCTGGAATAAAATAATCCATAAACAACGGCCCGGAAGCTGACTCCGCTGGTGACTGTCTGCACAAACAAAGATTGGATGCCAAAAAAGTGATAAAAATCCGAACCGGACTGGGGTGACAAAGGTGTAACTCCTACCTATAAACGCAGCAATGATAAGGTTATTTTTAAACTTAAAGGTGCACTGTGTAACTTTTTGGTTGGGGGTCTGTCACCTTCTTGTTTCTATGGATACACTGCAAAAATGCTTGTCCAAAATTTAAGATAAAACACTTAAATCTATCAGAAAATGACTTAAAAGTAGTGAAAGTTTCTGTTCATGCAGCAAGATAATATTACTTGACAAGTTATCTTAAAATAAACTACCTCTGCACTAGAATTAAGCAGTTTCTGAACTAGTAAGTTATTGTATTGTTCTGTGAAGCGTCTTTGAGTGTCATGAAAAGCGCTATATAAATAAAATTTATTATTATTATTATTAGTAAGTAGATAATAAATCTGAAAACAAGATTAATAACCTTATAGGAGTTTTAAAATCTTGGCCAAATCAGAGAATTTGCAGTGTATGTCTTTGCTTTGCTGAGAATGTTCCACAGTATAACATTAAACAGATCTATGTTACATTTATTCAATTATAGGTGGTTTAATTGCTCAAAAACACCTAATAAAAACAGGCATTCTGACCGTGAGCCTCTCCACAGATATGACCTGTAACTTGGTCTGTTTTGGTCTCCATGCAGAAAAGTTGAAACATTCCAGACAAAGCAATAATATCTCCATGAAGAAAACCATTTGACGGACCCTCCACCAGAAAAGTTACACAATTGCTATAATAACTAAAAGAATAAACATATTAGATAAAACTTAGATAACAAAGAACAAAGAATATAATTAACTCAAGTGTCTCTGCTTCTTCACTGATGTCTATGAGCTCACCGCAGAGGAATGTCAGTCCTTCTTAGCCAGGTATTTAAGTGTGACAGTAAGACACTGTTATTTAGAATAAAGTCAGACAGTAAGTGATGAGGTGGTGAAGATGCACTACACAAAGAAAAAAGGTCCTAAAATGATAGCTTATTTAGTGTTTTAAATGCCAAATAAATGCATCTTTGCTTTAAGCCACCAGGGGGAGTCAATGGGTTAAAGTGACGATATCTAAATGCCTTTTTTCAAAATTTAAAAAAAAAAAAGATTGTTTATTTGTCATATGCAGGATCAACACAAGATCAACAATGCAATGAAATGCTTAAGATCAGAAGAACCCATTGACTCGCTAAGATAGTCGAGAAGTACTAATAGCATGCAATAAAAATACAAGGGAAAAAAGTAAACAATATAATAAAAATATGTAATAAAATATAATAAAATACAAAGGTACAGGTAGGATTAAATAAGGTGTAAGTAGAGTATTTCACAGGTGGTAATACTGCTCAAATGAATTTCGTATTGCACATTATATAGTATAGTATAAGTATTGCATGTGGATTTCGTAATACATTTCGTATATGTATTGGGCTTGACAGATCAGGAAATTACTGTAGTTAGTTTAATGAGAGAGCTCCTACCATTGCCATGTGTATTTTAAAGATGCACTGTGTAACTTTTCCATGGAGATGTTATTGCTTTGTCTTGAATATTATAGTATTGCCATCTAGAATTTATTTAATTAAAGCATTTTACTGATCACATATATCTTTTAAAACATGCTTTCTGTGCACAAAACATGCACACACACACACACACACACACACACACACACACACACACACACACACACACACACACACACACACACACACACACACACACACACACACACACACACACACACACACACACACACACACACACACACACACACACACACACACACACACACACACACACACACACACACACACACACACACACACACACACACACACACACACACACACACACACACACACACACACACACAGTCACCTCTGACCTGGAACTTGACATGGTGACATTAACTGCTTGTCTCTATGGAGATGGATAAGATTAATGTCACACTATGAAACATTCCTGGCAAAGAAACAGCATCTCCTTTGGGACCACAAGGTAGTGGACCCTCCATCAGAAAAGTTACCACTACTATACTACTGCTACTACTGTTACTACTACTATTGCTACCACAAAAGTCAAACCATGAGAGTCTGGCCATTCCAGACTCCCACCATCAGTCTTTGGTGACTTGCCTCCACCAGCTCACGTGTTTTTGTTGGACACGTTTTTGTTGGACTCATTTCCTGCACATATCCCTGTATATGAGACCCAGGGGAGCAGGGGTCTGTTCCCCAACAGTGAGCCAGGTTAAGGCCCCGAGGATGGGGATGGCTCTCCACTGGAATCCGTGAAGACATCCAGGGCTGGGTAAATAAACATGTAGAGATGCTGTTTAAACATGTATGAGCAAATGTTTGGATTTCACATGATCTTGTCTACAGATCAGTATTCCACAAATAACAGCCACTTAAGATGAGAACCTAAGACCCCTTTTGTACATTTATTTTGTATTTGGTATCTTCCTGTTGCTTGATTTCGTATACCCCAGAGTCTCACAGTTGTATGAAAACATCTGTATTTGTTTGCGTGCTCCATGGAGGGGATGTTAATCTTTCTGTTGTCCTGGATTGACTCTATGTAAACCCAAAGCGTGTTTAATAAGCCTTATTGGCAGACTTCAAACAAACCTGAAAAATGCATGCTACCACCCCTGCTACTAGAAGAGTGGTAGTACTTCTTATACTATCAACATTACTACACTATAGACTGCCAACTGCCAACTGCTGGAAATTTGTCTGAATACCACCTATTTCCAGTTCAGAGGGAACTTCTACAGGCAAATTCATGGCTGTGCGATGGGCTCACCTGTCTCCCCTATCATGGCTAATTTATACATGGAACAATTTGAACAGAGTGCCTTAGCTTCATATCCAGGCACTCCACCCACACACTGGTTTCGGTATCTCTACATTGTCTTTTAATGGGATGAGTCAGAGGGCTCTTGGGCAAGTACGCTATAGTACTAAGAGTTTTACTCATGTTTTCCCAATTATTTCTTTCGTTCTCGGTATGACGCATGTGATACTCTTCCAAACAGAAGTTTGCTGTGGGACTGGACTGAACAGTGTGGGAAGAAAGCACTAATGCAGCAAGAGTGAGTAGGAAAAGCATGCGTATGCTGTGAACCTGTCCCAAACCTACAAGACTCCAGTTTGGAAGGGCATCTGATGTAAAATCAAAGACAAATATATACACAGTAAATATTATGACAAGATAAAATACAGGAAAAACATTGTAATGAAATGTACACTTTAGAAAATTAATTTAGTCATATTTTTGTTTGCGTATTCTAAATATATTTTTACTTGCACTTGTAAATCACTCACTCTAAATAGGTAAAAGTACAACCCATTTACATTATTGATTGTACAGGAAGCTATAGTGTAGTAATGTTAAGCTATAGTGTAGTGAAGAGTCCCTCAGTCGTCCAGGTAGAATCCATGATAAAAGGAGAAATTCAATTTGTCAACTGGACAAAGTTTGTTTGGTCGAAAACGTTTCGCCGCTCATCCGAGAGGCTTCGTCAGCTCTGGTTCTAGTGCTGGTTAGACCCTGTTTATATCTAGCTGCAGGGAGGAGCTCCCTACACTGAAATAGCTCTGAAACTATCTCCACTAATCTGTCTCTTTTGTATTACGAATTCCTCTGGCGTCTAGTATTAGCATATCCATTCAGCCCTAGGAGGAGCTCACTACACTGAAATAGCTCTGAAACTATCTCAACTAATCTGTCTCTTTGTTTTTCAAATTTCTCTGGCATCTAGTTTAGCCTCCCTATTCAAGCCTAACGACCCTCTCCACCCCTCTGGCCTGGCTTGTCTGCCCTAATGTTTCTTTGTCTTTTTTTGACTTGGTTTGAGAATCGAATTATAAATGGGAGACAAGTTATGTCTAACTCCCCCATTTCTGTTTAACGACGGATTCTCTTTTTTGACAAAAATAGCCTCTTTAACTCCCCCCTCAAACCAGTTCTTTTCCCTGGCTGAGATCTGAACCTCACTGTCCTCAAAAGAATGGCCCGTGGCTTCTAGGTGAAGATGTACGGCAGATGACGGTCCACTCTGGCACGCCCGTCTGTGTTGGTACATCCTCTTGTGAAGTGGCTGTTTTGTTTCTCCAATGTAGCGCTCACTGCAGCCTTCACTACACTGAATGGACAAGCCAGGGCAGAGGGGTGGAGAGGGTCGTTAGGCTTGAATAGGGAGGCTAAACTAGATGCCAGAGAAATTTGAAAAACAAAGAGACAGATTAGTTGAGATAGTTTCAGAGCTATTTCAGTGTAGGGAGCTCCTCCCTGCAGCTAGATATAAACAGGGTCTAACCAGCACTAGAACCAGAGCTGACGAAGCCTCTCGGATGAGCGGCGTAACGTTTTCGACCAAACAAACTTTGTCCAGTTGACAAATTGAATTTCTCCTTTTATCATGGATTCTACCTGGACGACTGAGGGACTCTTCACTACACTATAGCTTAACATTACTACACTATAGCTTCCTGTACAATCAATAATGTAAATGGGTTGTACTTTTACCTATTCAGAGTGAGTGATTTACAAGTGCAAGTAAAAATATATTTAGAATACGCAAACAAAAATATGACTAAATTAATTTTCTAAAGTGTACATTTCATTACAATGTTTTTCCTGTATTTTATCTTGTCATAATATTTACTGTGTATATATTTGTCTTTGATTTTACATCAGATGCCCTTCCAAACTGGAGTCTTGTAGGTTTGGGACAGGTTCACAGCATACGCATGCTTTTCCTACTCACTCTTGCTGCATTAGTGCTTTCTTCCCACACTGTTCAGTCCAGTCCCACAGCAAACTTCTGTTTGGAAGAGTATTACATGTGTCATACCGAGAACGAAAGAAATAATTGGGAAAACATGAGTAAAACTCTTAGTACTATAGCGTACTTGCCCAAGAGCCCTCTGACTCATCCCATTAAAAGACAATGTAGAGATGAAAACAGCTGAGGTTTGGACTGGCCTTCACACTGTTATCATTACTGATTTCTCATGTGGTTATCCTTCAGTCTAGTTTGCATTTATATAAAAACGTTTAGAGTATTTAATTTCAACTCTGAAGGCAGCACGTGCACACACATATGCCAAACAAGTGACAGGATCCAGACACATTTGACAAATCGGCTAATAAGGAGCTCTGAGTGAGATCCAGACTGAGGGGGAGATCCCAGTCTGGGAACTTGGACCTCCGGTGATCCCAGTGGTCTTTGGGGGCTTGACACCTGCACTATTGCCTCACGGCACAGGAATGAGACATCTCCAGTCCCAGTTCGGAGCACATGTGTGTGTATAAACAGGACACAGCTGCGGGGTGTTTCAGTGAGGTGTCGACCGCACCTAAGTTCAACACCTGTGAGCCTGCATCGCTCAAGTCGGGCCAGTCTAATCCTATACTTTAATTTATCAAGGCCATTATAGAGCTATCACTGGACCATCTACATAACTTCCCTGAGACCTCCTGGTTAAAGCTGTGCTCCATTTGATTCTCACACATCTCACATTGGGAATGTCAGGCTGTGTATTGTTTTTAATGAAGTGAAGATTTCAAAACCACATGAGGTCATTAAATCTGCCCATCAAATGAAACTATTGGTCTGCAAAGCATCTGGGACATAAGCACCTCAATGAGGCTAAACTTTAGTAGTAGTTTATTCTGTCATTTTGCAGCACTACAAAAAACATAGACTACAACCCCATGGACCATGAAAGGCTGAACTTTGAAACTATCTGCCAAATTACTGCAGTCAATTTTAGTTTAAGAAGCTGGAGTTATGAGATTGTGTTATTATTTAGGAATGCAAGCTTCAGGAGACTTTTGCTTAGTTAAAAGTCCAAACATATCAGAACAGGTGCTCCTCAAGGACAAGGCTCAAACGCAAAGAAACAGTAAAGACGACCATGCTTGTATAAAAACTTATCATATGCCCTGCAAAGACACTAGCTATGTCGAAACGTGTTAGCCTGCCCAATGAAACCAATAAAGGACTTATAATATTTTCAACAGTGACTTTTGACTAATACGTTTTTATTAGTGCTGTCAGGCGATTAAAAAATTAATCTAATTAATTACAGGATTTGTAATTAATTAATGTAATTAATTGCATTTAAGAGTGTGTGAGAGAGAGAGAGAGATTGAGAGAGAGAGGGAGAGATGGATAGAGAGAGAGAGATTGTGAGTGAGTGAGCGAGCGAACCCACTTTGCGATTGAGTTCGTCAGTTTTTCTGCGGTTGAGTGTGGTTTGTTGTTTTTTTTTTTTGTTTTTTTTTTAAAGATTAGGCTTAAGCCTTTATTGGTCTCACACACAATGACACACAGTGACACACGGGAGAAATTTGACTTCTGCATTTGACCCATCCTTTTTCAGGAGCAGTGAGCAGCCATCTTTTTCGGCACCCGGGGGGCAGTACCGTGAAGGGTCTTGCCCAAGGACCCACACTGGTTAGCTCATTGCCCGGGGGGGGTTTGAACCTACAACCCCCAGGGGGAAAGTCCATGACTTACCAGTTGAGCTAACCAGCCGGTTAGCTGGTTTGGTGAAGTGCGCACTATCACCGGTAACGATGGAACTTGTCTGGACGTGTTTCGCGTTCAAATGATCCTTCACGCTGGAGCAGGTTCGGTGATCGGAAAATTATTTTTGACAAAAGCTACAAATCACCGCGTTCTTGTTTATAGTCCCGTCTTCGTTCTTTTTATAAATAAACTTTCCGTTCAAAGGCCCGAGCAGCGTTTTGCTTGCCACACACCAAATTTAAAATGCACGCGCATTGAATTGCCATTCATAATTAATTGCGTTAATTTTTTTAACGCGTTAATTTGCAGTGTAATTAATTAATCTAATTAACGCGTTAAACTGACAGCCCTAGTTTTTATACTACAAGCATGATCATCTTCACTGTTTGTCATAACTCAAAGCAGTTGGCCTGCAGACCTTCACCAAGGCATTGACCCTAACTCGAACTAAAACTCAGAAGCTTTTGCTGCATAGGTTAAAACAAAAAGAACAATTATTCTGTGCCATTGACAGTCAAATACTTTACATCTATCAAACCAATCAACACGCTAACAAAGTACACTGCCTGACAAAAGTATTAGGACGATAGTCCTAGTCTAGTCCTGGTTTAGACCTGAGTTAGACCTACACTGCGATGAGTCCCCATTTTTGCAATAATATGCCTTTGCACATGATGAAATTTGCTTTAATATATCAGTAAATTGATTTGTTGTCATTACCAATACGTCTTGTTATCATTATTTATGAAAGTTCAGAAATACACACTCGTCCTAATACTTTTGTCAGGCAGTATAAATCAAAATCAAACATATTTCAATATCAAAATGACATGTCGTATATGCAGCTAGCATATACAAATAAGCCAGGCTATCCAATCCAATCACTATTTCCATAGCAATTAACAATTCAAAAGTAACCATTTTATCTTTTGAATAGGGAAAAGTCCACAAGATGATACCTATAAAGAGAATAACCACTTATCCTTTCTGGGAGTTTTGAGCCATCACCTTTGCCAATTTGGAGCGTTTTGCATCTTCCCACAGGAGGACATAGTACCGCATGCTGTTTCTCCAGCTGTTGTGGATGCAGGCTGCCAACAGACTAGTTTCTTATGAATGTGTGTCTGTGTGTCTGCATAATCTATTTTCCAAAACAGGGTCTCAGTCTGTATTATTTGCCACACGTATTTCCACATCTAGAACATAACCACATTCTCCTCTCCGTGGACTCTGAGGTTCTGAGAAACACTGGAAGATTCGGGGAGGCCTGCACGTGGGTGGACTTGGTGGAGATCTAATTGTTTCCTTTGCTGTGGGCCTCTGTTGTAGTTTTCACAACACAGCACTGATGGGGAACACATGTCGTGGCTGTGGCGATCTGCAGCTCTGGCCACATTCCACCTCCGACCCTGAGGACACTCTTCACCACTCATAATTTATATAGTCACTACTGTCTGTGCAGCAAATACATATCCCAGACAATGTAAATACTGGCAATGCAGACTCGTGCGGATTGACAACGTCATGAGAAATAGTATGCAATGTTATACAAGAGCAGTATTTTATTATTGTAGAACAGGGTGGAGGTGTTTAGGGCTGCCTCTTATGTATGAGGTCATATTTATATTATGATACATGGGAAGACTTAAAGGTCCTATATTATGCAAAATTGACTCCTGTGAATGTTAGTCATGTTGTGGCCTCATCATGAAACAGTAGTTTTCAAGTTAACAGCTGCCTTTTACCTTTAGATAATTCCAGTGAAGATGTATGGAGTTTAAAGGCACATTATAACATAGATCCAGGAAATAGCATAAAATTGGCCCTTTAAGGAACTGGCTACATATTTTTCTGAATTTTCAAGATGTGATGCAGTCTTCATCAGGCCCTCTTCTTCATTGTGTCACATCAGAGGCCTATCTAACCCATTTGTGTCTGGCAGAGGCCAGATAGTGATGAGACTCTATTAGTGGCACTACATCCATACTACAGTTAAAATTATAGAACACTTAAAGGTGATGCTTTATATTTGTCCTTAAAGGTCCCATGGCATGAAATTTTCACTTTCTGAGGTTTTTGAACGTTAATGTGAGCTCCCCTACCCTATTTAGCCCCCCCCCCCCCATGGCTAAAAGTTGCGAAATGTCTAAACTGAACATTTGCGGTCCTTTTCTGCGTTAGAAAAAAACACAGCTCAAACGGGCGATTCTGAACAAGGCAACTATGTTACGTCACATCGAAAAATGCAGCTCCACCCCCCGTCTGGATGTCTACCCACTGTCTCTGTAAATCACGCCCAGAGAGTTTGGACCGCGAATGAACTACGCAATGCGAAATGCGTTTTTTTATTTGCCTGGAGGCACGTGCGAGTGTTTCTAGGCTCGGAAGTCCTTTATCTGAGCCTCTGGACATCTGAAACAGCAGTGGTTTAATTTTATTTTCTGTGAAAATTTGTTTTTTCATTGAAAAGGCTCTCCTTTCCTCCTCCGCTCTTAAAACACGGAAGTGGGAGCCAGCGCACAGCGCACTGCTAAAACAAGGAACCAGTGGCGTATTTGGCCCCCCCTCCACCCGCTCCTCTAACCTATCTCTGTCCTTCTCATTTGCATTCAAGCAACAACGCCCATAATGAGTTGTTCAGAGAGGGATTTTCTGACTCTGACTCTGTACATGTGTCTTTCTCATGCACTGAGTCTTGATTTTGAAGAAGGATTCATTTACAGTATTAGGGAACCATTAAGGCACCATATAAAAGCATCAAGAAGTGCCATGTCATGGGACCTTTAAAACATTCCTTGCTTGTATTGGCTCATAGTTACAATGGCTTGATCTTCACCACAGACATGACTAAAAGCATGTAGCCAGTGCAGCTTATTTCTCAGGCAAAAGTGCCTCTGTCTCTTCCAGTGAATTGAACAGTGAGCATAACAGTGAATAACTATCTTCTAACGATTTGTTTAAATCATGAGTGTGACGGCACCAGCACCAACAATGGAACTCTTGTTGTTATTAAAGATCACCCATAATTTTAAATGTGGACTTAATGTGGACTGTTAAAACCACATCACAGTGGAATAGAACACAGGGTCACGCACTCTACAGAGATCAGATGAAATGAAAAGACAGAATCTCTTTTGTACAGATGCAGGCATTCCTCCATATATCAAATGTTCACAGATTTAAATGTAAACTTAAAAAAAAAAATACATTTTAGTTATCTATTGTGACTTACAATAAAGAAATTACAAAACTCTTAATGAACAAACTAATAGTGCTGATTCAAAATTTGACAACCTCTTGAGATAGTATTTCCCAAAGCATGCATGCAAGAAAACTACTTTGATTGCTGATAACTACCAACCCTACAATGTTTTATTTTATTTATTTATTTATTTTTTTAACTTCCTGTTGACTTTCATAGTGATCAGTTGTACACACATATGCAAGAAACAACCAGCACACCTATGTATATTTTCCCAGGCCTACTATGGGACACTGCAGTATCTTTAAAGTCTGTGGCCCATAGTGAGGGCCAGTAATGGACTTGTACATAGTCCATGGTGGTGTATATGAAAACATGCTCACAGCTGCAGCTCCACTGTCTGTTTGTCTAAACCTCCATTCATCCACAGACTTCAGACAGCAGTAGACAACCGCTCTGATCTCAAATCTTTACATAGATCTTAGCTTTAAAAAAAATACTCTAGTCTTATGGCTCTAGTAACACACATTTTTTCATCATTACATTGCAGTTCATAAGTTGGGGTCAGGACTACAGAAATGGATGAGTCCGGTGATTGCAGATCTTGGGGCAGGGGTTGTCTCTGTCTCGTGTCCCTCAACCTATAATATGTAATGCAAACCGGCAGCATGTCAGAAGCACCAAATCAATTCACAAACTTATCTAGGCTCTCTGGTTCATTTGTATCTGAGTGGAAAAATGTTTGAACTATGAAGAATGCACCCACTCATGTAACTTTAATCAAGGGTCTTCAGCTTTATTCACCAGAGAAGAAGTGCTCTGTGACGTCTAAAGGTTACATAAATGAACCAATAATGAATTGGGAAAAATGCTGTAATCTTTCTTTTTTTATCAAACAAGAAAATAGCTTGAGTAGCGAGTTGACGGTTCACACAAACAGACAACTTGTTCCCATATCTAAGGGCAGGCTATTAAATTATAAAAAGATCAGTGGAATGTCATTGTGTGGGGCTTCCTTTAGTGCATCATACTGTACACAAAATGTGAGTATGTTTTTCCAAAGATGTCTTTAGAACTGTGTCACAACATTAAAATACTTTCAGTATTACTGTGTTTTTATGGCCTACTACTTAAAGGTCCTATATTACACAAAATGAACTCTTATGAGGTTTAAGCCATGTTATAATACTGTTACCTCCTCAAAAACATACCTGGAATTATATTTTGTTTCATTCACACATGTTTGAGAAATCCTCTATTATTAGTCTACATATCCAAAGATGTAGTGGATTGTTTTCTGGGCAGCAGATCTGCTTGGACTGCTTCCCCGTGACCCAGAAAAATGGAAAAAGCAGAAGAAGATGAATGAATGAATGATCAAAATGCTCTGTTCCACCTTGTAATGTCATGTAGTGGTAGTTTTCAAGTAAACAACTACATTTTACCTTTAGTTCAATAAAGACCAGGGCTGAAGTCATTCAGATGATTCTAGTGAAGATGTATGGAGTTTAAAAACAGAGTGGAGCACCTCTATCACATGACATCACAAGGTGGAACAGAATGTTTTTAGTTTGAGAAAAGAACTCAGCCTAAATATGCAGGATTTGTGTGTTAAATATGTGTGAATTAAACAAAACACAACTCCAGGTACAGTATGTTTGTTATGAGGAAACCTAAATAAAAAATAGAGTAATATATGGGTTATTTAAAGCATTTTATAACAAAGGCTGCATGACCTAATCCTTAAAAATCACTTGCACATTTAGCATATTTATCTTAATTTAAGCTTTTGTAAATAGTCCACCACAGTGTTCCATTGTCATTTATGGCCAAATATATAAATTCAACCACATCTGTAGATGGTAAATGGTAATTTTTTTTATATCCCCCTTCAAGGCACTCAAAGCTCTTTACAGTAAGGAACCACTCACACATTCAGTGTACACAGACACTAGGGGCAAGGATGATAAGTGTCTTGCACAAAGACACAACAACAGCATTCATCTGCGGGAGCTGGATTTGAAACATCCACCTTCCGATTAGTGGACAAATACTGAGCTACTGTTGCAAGGAGTCAGTATAGGATTTGTTGATCTAAAACTACCAAGCACTTCCAGTGGTGCTTTTGTCTATTGTGGATCACTTAGCACCTAAAGCCAACAACATTCATAAATAATATTTGTCTTAATTTTTATGACTGTTGAAAAGTTTTCGCAGATGTGCAGCAGTTGAGTTGGTGGGACTTTTGCCGAAACACAAAGCCTGAGAAGTGGGTGGTGAGCTGGACAAGAAGTTCTGCCAAGTCAAAAATCCAGAAAACTTCAACATCCTCTGTCCCAAACAATTGTACTCATTGTCACAGTCTCTCTCTGTTTGCATCTACTTAACTTTGTATAATGCTGTTTCAGCTTTGACAGATCATAAACATGGATTTCAACATGGTCTTGCTCCTTCGTTTAGATCATTATTTGAAATTATATGTGACTAACAGCATGTCAAAAAGTGATGTAATCTTTCTAATCAGAGCAGCTGTATAAAGTCTCTCACCAAAACAAGGCAGCTGTTGAAAATAAAGCATTTGGGAACACTTGTAGCTCATCACTCAAGGGGACAAAAACATCTGTGGCAGTCCATTTGGAGGACAGTTAATATTGGTTGTGCAAAGAGTTGGATGAAATTTTCTACCCAAACTGTTGGAAATGTTATTTTTTAAATAAACAGAAGAGTCAAGCACTTAAGCAATACTTCTGCAGAGCTGGTGTTTCGTGCTTTGAATGGCTATTGCATCAGTCCCTGCTCTCTCCAACAGTAGTGTCATGTTAACTTCTCCACTAATTTAAAGTGATTATTTGAACTGAGTAATTGATTACTATATTTAAAGGTTGTATATTAAACGAAACAGTTTTTTTGTGAGCTTTAAGCCATGTTATAATGTTATCATCATCAAAAACATACTTGGAGTTTTGTTTTGTTTCATTCACACATTTGAGTAATCCTTTATTATTAGTCTATCAAGATCTCCCAAGCTCAAAATGATCCGTGTCATCTTATGATGTCATGAAGCTGTAGAGATCTGCAATTCCAGGGGTGAAATCATCAAAACAATTCTAGTGATTCTAGTGAAGTGTATGGAGTTTAAAAACACATGTATTGCTATATGACATCACAAGGTGTTTCCTGTTTGAGAGAAGAACTCAGCCTAAATATGCAGAGTTTGTGTATTAAACATGTGTAAATGAAACAAAACACGTCTCCAAATATGTTTTTGATGAGAAAACAACATTATAACACAAGAATAAGATAATAGTGTAATATGGGTCCTTTAAAAAGAAAACATTGGCAACATATTTGATTAGTTTGAATGTCATTGTTGAGTGTCATTTATAAAACATGGTTATGACGCAGAGACCTAAAATAAAACAATACGTGCAGGAGCGGGCAGCTGACCCTTTGAGACTCAGACTTCCTTCTCAAGTGGAACGTAGCTTCCTCTTTACCTCTGGGCTCCCCTGTGCTTCCTCTGTCAGCCCGGCCTAAGGCCTGAAGGGTGGTCTGCTGTTGGCCAGTCCTCAGGAGGCCACAGTACAGTTATAGGAATATTCTTCTTTTTTAATTGCTCCTCAGGGAGCCTTCAACACCACCAAACACAATGTGGTTTTAAGCCTTTTATGCCACACAGCTGAAGTCAGACTAAATACTGTATTTGGTGTGTTTCAAACAAAAAGGTCAAAGGCTGTTTGGTTGATTTGTTTCTGAAAGTACTTCTCACCTCATATGATTCAGGAATTTAGAGTCGTCACTTCAGGGATCATACTCTCATACTCTCTATCTACTATCATGTTCTATAGAAATGCTAACTGCATGGGGACTGAGAGGCAGAGTACTAACGGGACAGTCAGCTGGGTATTCACTCAAATATTTACATGGACATGGACATAATTTACATGGTCTAGATTGCACTTTACCTGTATGCCCTGGTCCGTGGAATAATGATATAAAAAACACAAGTTTTATAAGGTTATTTTACTTATGCTATCAGAAGGTAAAGTAACAGTACACTAAGCCAGGTTACTCTGGAGTTGACTATACATTGGGATTCTAAATTATCATGTTATGAAGGGTCTCATGATTAGAGGCCTATATCTGATGTACAGTGACTGTGTGAAGTGAGCAGTGATGCAGAGCACAGTCCAGCTCTTATCTCTCAGTGTTTAGTCTAAGTCGAAGTCTCTGAAGTGAAACCCTGCCCTCTGTCTCGTATTGTCCCGTAATGACATTCTTTTACTTTACACCAGTTAAACTCACAAGACGTGAGGAAAGTCATTAGACATAATGACTTTAAACATAGGTTAACATTTGGCCCTATCCCCATTCTGGGGTTAAACCACACACTCCCTCACGTATTTACATTAAACTGTCAGCTTTGGCAGATAAATGGTAGGAAGAAATCTGCATCACTACTGTGAAAATGGTAATTGTATAGTAAAATTGTAAGTCTGAAAAATCTGACAGGAGGTAATAATAATGAATGTAAAAAAAAATGAAATGAAATTAGGGTTGGATGATATGCCAAAGAATCACCCATTTTGAATAGTCTTGATTACTATTTCATTTGGATTACTGTTCATGTGCATCATGTGCACCTTTATACTTTTTAAACTCTCCGTCTGTCATGACAGAGCATGACAGAGGCTAACCAATAGAAGGAGTGGATACAGCATAGAGCTGCATTAAATAGAAAAACACTGAATTATAATATGACAATATCACCAAAGAAGCATTTCTCCATGATCAAGATCATAATTGTTATCGTAATATTGCCGAATGATTAATCGAAAACTATGTGCAAAGATTGCATTTAAGATCACATAATATCTGGTATCACAATGGATCCTGACATTTGGGAAAAAATGTGTAAGATGTTTACACCTCTGATCTAAAAGGAGAGAGGAAGTAGAAGAGGAAGAAACTGTTATTTACAGTACTGTTGGAAGGGACTTACCCTGGCACCCTTCTCTGGGAAGCACTGACATCCTCCACTACAGTCTCTTCCTCCACATGGGCCGCTCTGCTTCTTCCCGCCCTGAAACACAAACACACAAACATGTTACAACATCTCCAATGCAAATATACAGCAATCAGCATAAACACTGGTAAATAAATCTGGGTGATCTATATACATTATTGTAAACATGTAGAGCTTGTGTAAATTGTTATGGAGCCCAGTGGTTCCGGAACTAAAGTTCCCATTCATTTTCCTCATAGACTTAAAAAAATAAATAAATAAATAAAGTTTGAAAGCTTGCGCAGGGATAATTATGTCAGACTAATGACCACAAGACCTTTAAAATCTGTTTTTGAAACTTTATCACAAAGTTATTAAAACTTTTTGCAGAATCTTGCGTTTTAAACAGCCTTTTTGGTTACTTAAAACAACCGTAATATGGATGTTATTTACCACACAGATATTTAACCCCATGATGTCTTTGAACTCTTGATTTTTTATTTTTTTTTGTAAGTCTATGGGAAAAATGAATAGAACATTTACTTCTGGAACCTAAGCGAGTGGTCACTGTTGAGCTCCATTTGTCAGTGCGTGTCTGTCAGGATTGCTGGTGTGTAAAGAAGGGGAGGTTTTGTTTTGGCTTAAATGACTCATCAGAACGTGCAGACATAATATGGGTCCATGTGTCCATGAAGTCCCACTCAGCCCGTCAGAACCACACCCCAGCAGTGTGTCTTGAGATGTTTGCATACCAGTGGCACGGCCACCCTCCCCACGCCTGAATCAGTAGTAGCAGTAGGATCAGAGGGGTCATGACATGATCAAAGCACAGGGTTTCCTGGTCTGCGGGTCAGGGGGTGCAGACCCTTGGGCTTTCAGTACAACATAATGCCGTCGTCATAAAGCATGTGTTCATGTGGCACTAGAAATATGCAATATCTGTTCATTCATTTTTGGCTGCTTGGGTGGTTTCTTAAAGAGCCTGTACAATGCAAAAGTGACTCTTGTGAGCTTATATGTGTATAAAAAATGTAATATATGTTACCTCATCAAAAACATGCCTGGTGTTGTTTTGCTTCACAAATGTGTGAGTATTCCTTTATTATTACTCTGTCTACATCTCCAAAGCTCAAAATACTCTGTTCTACCTTGTGATGTCATGTAATATTTAACAGCTACTTTTTACCTTAAGTTCAGTAGAGACTGGTAATTCCAGGGCAGAGATCATCCAAATGATCATCTGATCATCTAGTGAAGGTGTATGGAGTTTAAAAACACAATGGAGCACTTCCTGTATTGTCACATGACATCACAAGGTAGAACAACTGTTTGAGAGAACAACTCAGTTTAAATATGCAGCGTTTGTGTGTTAAACATGTGTGAGTGCGGCGAACCGACTCACTAGCCTTGGCCTCGGTGTTTCTTGAAGTTTCTTTCTGACGCGTCACGTAATGTAAATAAAGAGTCTTGAATCAAAGGGTTTGTCTTTTCTATCTTTACTAAAGCGAAGGTCATACAGAGTGGATAAAAATAAGGTGACCTCTTGTGTGTGTGTGTATATGTGTCTTGGTGTGGTGTCTTCCGTGTCTTGAATCTTCTGTGTCTGTGACCTCTGTGTGTGTGGTTCCCTACGTCCGAATATATAGCAGGTAGAATCAAAGATAAAGATCAAAGAATAAAGGAAGAATCAAAGTGGACCAATCAGGACGCGTTTCCTGAACATCAAAGCGGAACCCTCGTCCAATGAGAAAACAGATATTTAAAAAACTCATAATATGGCCACCACACACATAGAACTCATAAGATGGCGGCCTGGCTTAAAACACACATAAATCGGCTCTTACATATCCCGGCCCCTAATTGGCTATGCTTTAGCAAGTCAATTACTAACCTAAGATTCAGAGCCATTTACTAATTTACAATTTTAAATTTAGAGCCGTTACATTTCCCGAACATTTTCCTTCAAATAGGTTAAGAATTCTTGTCTCACATTTCTTTTACAAGTAAGTATACTTTTCACAATTTACAGTGCATATCGGACGTGTGGTAAGTCCTTCTCTTCTTCAGTCTTCACCCTGCAAGAGACACAACTTAGTTATGGGCCTTTGTATAATATTCGTCTTCGTCTGGACTTCAGCACTGCGGACCATCCCCTTGGAGTCTGGCATAACCTTGGTGATTCTGCCCAGCATCCAGGAATTTCTTGCCATGGATGGATCAACGACGAGGACGACATCTCCGACCTTAAAGCTTCTCTTCGTGCCGAGCCATTTCTGCCGCTCTTGAAGCAATGGCAAGTACTCTCGGGTCCACCTCCTCCAGAATGGGTCCATCATATATTGGACTTGTCTCCAGCGCCGCCGTGCATAGACATCTTCCTTGACGAACACACCAGGTGGCAGTTTGGGCTGTGTCTTCAATAGGAGTAAATGATTTGGGGTCAGTGGTTCTAGGTCGCTGGGATCGTCTGTGTTCGTGGTAATAGGCTTTCCATTGATGATGCTTTCGACTTCACACAGGAAGGTCTGTAGCCCTTCATCATTCAACGCTTGTTGTCTCACAACAGCATTCAGTACCTTTCTAATGGTACGGATTTGACGTTCCCAGATGCCGCCAAGGTGGGACGCTGCGGGTGGGTTGAATAACCACTGCACTCCCTTCTGCATCATGGCTTCATTGATGCGCGGCTGGTCCAGTTCTTTCAATGCCTGTCTTAGCTCTCTCTCTGCACCGACTAGGTTTGTGCCATTGTCGGAACGGATGACGGACACTTGGCCACGCCTTGCTTGAAAGCGACGTAGAGCGTTAATACACGAATCTGTGTCAAGGGAATATGCGACTTCTATATGCACTGCTCGGACTGTCAAGCACGTGAAGAGCACACCATAACGTTTGACCTTGACGCGTCCTCTTTGGATCTCAGAGGGACCAAAATAATCCATGCCTGTGTTGGTAAAAGGCGGTTTGTCGGGGAGCAAACGGTCTTGCGGAAAGTCTGCCATCTTCTGCTCTCCAGCTTTGGCATGCAGTCTTTTACAGAGGTTGCACTCTGCAATCACGGTTCTTGCTGCGGCATTTGCTTTAGGTATCCAATACCATTGTCTTATCCTTGCCAGGATATGGTTTCTGCCGCTATGTCCTGTTTCCAGATGGATATGGTGAAGAATAAGGTGGGTTGTTCCGTGTTGTTTACTGAGTAGGGCGGGAAGCTTGGCTTCCCCAGGCGTCGCTGATCTGTTCAGACGCCCCCCTATTCTAAACTTTTCTCTTTCTTTCTCTTTCTTCGATGGTACACCCGGTAGTGCGGTATGTACCATACTCTTCGGCTCAGCTGTTCATCTGGGACTCTTGTGACGTACCCTTTCTCTAGGATTTTGGTCATCAAATCTTTGTACTTCTGAAGGAAGTCTGAAAACCTGATGAGTATCCTCTTCAAGGAGTCGAGTATTTGCTCGGTTATACCTCGGTTGCCTGGCATCTCCATGCAGTCATCCTTCAGAGGTAGCTCAATGCAGCAGTGGCCATCCGAAAGATGTGCCGATGCGATCATACCGCTCACAAACTCCTTGTCATGTTGAGATGGCCCTTGTTTGTCCTCACGCCGGCGTTCTGGAAAATCTGCATCGTAATGCATGTCTTCTTTGGTCAACACAGAGATGCAAATAACGAAGTTCTGTTTTTCTGTGTCATCGAATTCTTTCTCTTGGCATCCGCTGACAGGCCCGTTGACTACCCAACCTAGGGCCGCCTTCTCGGCATGCGGTCCGTTGTTTTGACTGTTGATTGTCTCCCACGGCTCCTTAGCCTTGTGAAACCAGATCTTACATGACATGAAGCTCTCAATCTTCAAGCCTCTCGAGGCGAGATCGGCTGGATCCCAAGAGGTGTCAACTATCGAGATCCACTGAGCTCCTGTAATAGCCCCTCTGACAAAGGAAACACGGCTCGTCACAAATATCTTGAAACGGAGAGCGTCATCTTCAGTGTACCTCAGTACTGTTGTGCTATCCGTCCCGAGGACCAAATCCGTCAGGGGGAGTTGAAGTTCTTCCTTCAACATTTGGTCAGTCTTGACTGAGATCATTGCAACAGTCAACTCCAAACTAGGGACTGTAACCTGCTTAAGAGGAGCGACCTGGGACTTCTTCATCAAAAGGTAATCATGTTTCTCCTCTCGCTCGTTCTTCAATAAGAGATACGACACAACCCCATATCCATCTTGACTTGCGTTTGAGAAATGATGGATTTGTGCACTCTTTGTGTGGGCTCGAATGTGTTGGACTTAAAACATTTACTCACGCTGAGACCTGACAGCTTGTCAAGGTCTTCTGGCTCCTTCTGCCATGCCTGTTGTAGCTTCTTTGGAATGTCTTCATTCCTGGCCCCGGTTTGTTCACCGCTTCTACACCCTGCAAGTACGAGAGCACCACGTTCAACAGCCATACCTGTTGAGTTGTCATCTTCTTTGGTCTCTTTCGATGAGGGATCTTGCTCTGCGACGTGCAAGATAGCAGGATGCCTATAGGAACAGTCAGGGCAAGAGCTCTTTTCTTTACAGACCTTAGACATGTGCCCTGGCGTAAGACAGCTAAAACAGAGCTCTTGAGATCTCAGGAAGTCAGTTCTCTTCTGCAAAGGCCGCTCTGTAATCTTGTTGCACACGTTCAGCGCATGTTTCCCCTTACAGTATAAGCAGGGACTTTGGAAGGCGTTGGCTGACTTTACTGCTGGTGCTTTCTTCTCTAACCGGCCCTTACCAGTGTTTTTATCAGCAGCAGTCACGGTCACAGCGAAGCTCCTTCTTTTGTTCTCATCTTTTCCCAAGTTGGCTTTCTTTTTCGTGTTTGCATGTTTATCGGTGGCTGAGGTGGCGTACTCAGCATCTTTGAACAATGGGCTTTGTCTTTGCCTTGTTGGTGATTTTCTTCTGACTGAAGGAACGCTTGGCGCAGCAGCTTTAGATCCGACGTCATGCAAAAACCTTTCAATTCCAGCATGGTCGCGGCTATAGTTGGTGAACCTTTCATTTCCACCAGTCGTATGCTTCGATGCAGCTCTTGACTTCCGAGCATCTTTATGCTGGTCGTAAGCTCTTAATTTGGCATTCGCGACTGCAATGTCAGCTTCCATCTGCAACCGCTCCTTTTTAGCTCTCAAGCACACCTCTTTTTGCTCTTGCCTCTGTATCATAGCCGCTTGGCTTGCTAACAGAGCTTCACGTTCTACTCTGGCTTTTGACCGCACCAAACTAATAGTGGAACGTTGAGATGAGCGACTTGTAACTGAGTTAACCTTAGAAATGCTATCCTCCGATCCAATGGCATCCTCTTCACTAGCGTTTGTGGTCCATCCCTGTTCAACCTTTAGCGTCTTTATTTTCTTCTCGACAGCCTCCATTTGGTTAGACGGCGCACCGCCTCTTTCTTTTGACATCATGTTTCCCACTAACGACCACATCATGTGGCTCACCAAAAACCACATAACTGTGACACTTCCTCGGATTCCTCACAGCTTCTAACTCTTCCTAACTTTCATCGACACTCTGGAAAGGAGTTATTGGATGTGTCTTTAGGGCATGTGACTGAGAAGAGAATTGTCAGACCTGACCCAGGGAATGCTTGCTTCAGCCGTGGATGGAGTTTCTTGTTGGTTCAGATGGTTCTTTCTTCAATTAAGTCTCCTGACTTGATACTGATACATTTGACTTTGATGTTTAGGCTTTCGGCGTGATGCTGTAGACTTCGTGACTTTAGATTGCTTATTAGTCTGTTGACTTAAAGCTTAGTCTTTTGACTTAAAGCTTAGTCTTTTGACTTAAAGTTCAGTCTTTTGACTTAAAGTGTGAGTGCGGCGAACCGACTCACTAGCCTCGGCCTCGGTGTTTCTTGAAGTTTCTTTCTGACGCGTCACGTAATGTAAATAAAGAGTCTTGAATCAAAGGGTTCGTCTTTTCTATCTTTACTAAAGTGAAGGTCATACAGAGTGGATAAAAATAAGGTGAATAAAGAGGGAAACAGAGAGAGGATTTTCTGAGGCTTGTGGTTTTCCTATGCGTGTTGTGTAAGGCTCTGTATGTGTTGAGATGTCCTTCTTGACGTCTTTGTGTCGTATAGTGGTGAGTTCCTGCCTGTCACTGGGAGACCGGGCTTCCTTGTACTTCTTGGACTCACCCTATGTTGCGTTGTTGACGATGCTACTCGACGTTCTTCTTTGCTGTCCGTAAGTGCCTTGTAGCAGTGCGTATTCCCGTCTGTCACCCGGGAGACGTCCGATGTTACACTCTTACGTGACTATTACACGACATTTACGTGACGGTCAAAAGACTGTGTAGCTTCTGTGGTCCAGGACGTCCTAATACCCCGTCATCTCGGGTCGTCCGATACTCTGTGGTCTCGGGGTATCCTCCTGGCCACCAGACCGCGGCTTCTATCCTTACATAGCGTAGTCATTTCTTCTTGTGTGTATATGTGTCTTGGTGTGGTGTCTTCCGTGTCTTGAATCTTCTGTGTCTGTGACCTCTGTGTGTGTGGTTCCCTACGTCCGAATATATAGCAGGTAGAATCAAAGATAAAAGATCAAAGAATAAAGGATCAAAGTGGACCAATCAGGACGCCTTTCCTGAACATTAAAGCGGGACCCTCGTCCAATGAGAAAACAGATATTTAAAAAAAACTCATAAGATGGCCACCACACACACATAGAACTCATAAGATGGCGGCCTGGCTTAAAATACACATAAATCGGCTCTTACAACATGTATGAATGAAACAAAATACCACTCTGAGTACATTTGTGATGAGGAAACAAAATTAAAACATAAATTAGGAAACTGTGTAATACATGCCCTTTAAATTGTTTCATCTTTGAACATCATTAAAAAAGTGAAGTCAATAAGAGCATTAAAAACGTCAATCTCCTTATATCTATAATACTACAATGATAGATTTTAGATTTTCAGATTTGAAATGACCAAGTGAAACCAAGCCAATATAACCTATTTCCATCTGAAGTTTAGGTGTGGCTAGATAATATTAGCTGCCAACCAATATACAACATTATCAGTACAAGAAATCATTTTTTGAGATTTTCTGCAATTTCTTTTGGGCTCCAGGCAGTCTCCTCCGCCTCCACCTCCACACTAAATGCTTACATAGCAGCTGCCTCAGTGCCCTCGTCTCTGGTCCAAAATGGTCACTTTATGCCCACGGCCTACAGAGTGGCAGAGAAAGACCCCAAATAATTCCCCCAACTTGACTTTGACGGCATATCCAACATCCCAGCACAAAGCCCACATTGAGAGGCATCACAAGCACAAAGAGCTTCTTACAGAGAGCAGACATGGTCCTTTAATGATCCCCTATCTCCACAACAAAAAGACCCTCTTCCACTGGGCAGAGGAATGCACCAGGCAGGATTTCTTTGTTAGACAGCAGACACATCTCCTGGGTGATAATGTTCTAATGGGGCATACGCTGGTGGAAATAATGATGACCAATTAAAATGGCAATCTAGATGTTTCTAACTGTGGTCATGTATTTCATATTTAGTTGTTCATTAAAAAATGGTTCATATTCTTTAGGCCTGTCACAGTAATTACTATATACTTTTACCATTTAATAAATAACACATGGTACAATATTTTTGGGTCCCATTTTTGGTCATGTGGATTAACTGATTTTCTTTGCACTAAAGGGCAACGTGTTTGTAGTACAATCAATGTGAGCTGTAGATATTTTAATAAATAACTTCCATGACAACAATTTGTTCATTTATTGTAATATTATTGTAATATTTTTGTCAATATTGTACATTTAGAAAAGGGGTTGATTGTATGACTTAAAGTTTATTGTGTCAGTTTATAGGGACATACATCTACATTGCATTTTCAAGCAATATATCACAGAGAAATCTGATATAGAACTAGGCCTAATAAGCTTCCCTCGATCATATTTCTGCTTCCAACATTAAACCTAGATTAAAAATATGTAATTGCTTATGGTATAAGATAAGAACAAATAACTCACCTATTAACATATTATGAAAAGGCCTGGCCCACATCTGGACAAATATTCTATGAGGTTCTTCTACGATCAATAAAGTAATTACACATTCTAACACAATGCTGCACCAATCACTGTCAGTGTGTATGGCTTTAAAATAGCTAATAATTCATTCAGTGAAAAACAATGGAATTATGCTGCTGTATCCTGTATCCCAGCCCAACATTACAATGTACATTCACCTCTCTACTCTACAAACAACAGCATCACAAACTGACGTTATTAATGTACTTGAATTGATACTTAAAGGTCATTTATTACACTAAATTTACCCTTGTGAGCTTTAAGCAATGTTATAATGTGTTACTTCATCAAAAAAAGAGTTGTGTTTTGTTTCATTCACCCTTTATTACCAGTCTGTCTACATCTCCAAAGCTCAAAATGCTCTGTTCAACCTTGTGACATCATGTAACAGTTGGTTCAGTTCTGTAGTTCAGTAGAGATTGGCAATTCCTGCATTAAAATCAACAAAATGATTCTAGTGAAGGTGTATGCAGTTTAAAAACACAGTGGAGCACTTCCTGTATTACCCCCCCCCCCCACACCACTCCCCAAGTAGAAACACCTCCCGCCTCTTCTTTACGCTTACGTTGTTTGTTCACAGCCGGTGTGCATTCAGAATCGCTGTTGCTGCTGTAACTACACTGTACGTTTTCAAATAATAAGCAGAAGTTCCCTGTCCAGAAGTAATTTAGCGACCAACGTGTCAGTCTTTACACCCTCTGCTTCAGTACACAACATCGCTGGAAGCAATCTCCAAGAATCACTTGAGTTTTCCCTTTTCCCCTTCTCTTCTTCAAAAACGACCTCAAAAACGGATTTCTTTTGCGGCTAACTGGTAGTGGATTCTTGTTTGCCATTGCAACAAACTTTGTGCTAACTGCGAGGAAGCTACAGTTGGAAAAAGCCGCTAAGAACCGTTGCGTTGGTTGAGTAAACAGCGTCTAGCGTCTGTGGAATACGTGAGAGGCGTACGTAAACCACCTAATCCCAGCGCTCCGGCAAATCAATTATGCTAGAAATGTAGGGAGGGGATTTTCATTCTTTTTTTTTTTTGGTCATCATAATTACAAGGCTGCTGCATCTCTATAATACTATCATTGACAATTTGAAACAAAAATCCTCCATACAACCTTTAAAATAAATGTAAGAACACAGAGACCCCCACAGTAAACAACACTCAGCTTCTGTTCAGACCAGATCTCTAACCAGTGCTACAGAAAACCTCAAGACCTTAGTAATCATCACATCTATCATCTTAGTTTGTACTTCCAATATTGATTAAATACAATAAAAATTATATGATAAACAATATTTATTCATGTATTAATACCAACTGCCAATACCATGACAAAAAAGACCTTTCTTTGCACAGATAATTACAGTAAGATTAAACATCTCCCACTCCAGCCTCTTGTGTGTGCGGGTGGCAATTCTGTGGATGTGACTGTGGTCCATGTGTCACTGTGATTTAACCCTTTTGATTTACTGTGTAAAACCAAACAATCACAAAATGGAACCACTTCCTATCACATCAGCTTCAGCAAACGAACAGGATAAACTCAAGCCAGGCTAAAGTGAGAGACAGACTAAACAAATGACTCTACATGTTCAGACAAATCTGAGTTTATTTTAGTCAACTTCAGAAATAAAATATGACACTGGAGCTTCATGGGTAGATTTATGGTTTTCTGCTGGTATGACTAACCTACACTGAAAGTCTGGAAGAAACCAAAATATGTTTTCCTTGCAAATACAGGCTCTGTATGTTTTATACAGATTGATATCAGTCTGGTCCCCACACCTTCATCGCATCTCTAGGCCAGTCAAATGTAATCGTGCAGAGGCACATGTGAAACGAAGAGCTCATTGGTCACCTATCATTTACAAATAAAATCAAATTTATCTCACTCAGATTAATAGTTTAGTGCTTTGCACAGCAGATATCTGCAATGTTTTTCAGTCCTCTGTGATTTTTTTTCTTTGTTTTTTCCAATATGTACCATGTGTATCCCTGATTGGCTAACCTGTCAATCGCGGCCAACTGAAAACAGGGATATTTACCAGTGACCAGACTCACGTCTTCATAAAGTATTTAAGAAGTGTGTATTCTGGATACCAGGCAAAAAATATACATCTTAAGTCTACAGATATCTAAGGCATTTAAGGCATGCATACTATGTAACCTCAGAAATATTGAGAAAATGTAAAGTACAAGATTAAAAAGTGCATTTGTCTTCCATTATCATCAAAGAATGTTTTCATGTTCTGAAATGTTCTTAACTATGATAAAGCTTCTTAAAAAGTAAAATTATTAACAGGTTCATGGGAATTTCCAGGCTAACTGGTGCTGTTATATGAAATTAAATTAAACATTTATCACAAGCAATACATGGTCTAATCTGACTAAGGCAAGTATGTCTATCTGCATTTAAAGACTAAAAACAGATTTGTCATGAGAAAGAGCTACAGTAAATAAAGTAAATAAAGATCCAAAGTGGTGCTGTGATTTGCCATCATATTAGCCTAATTATAGATAAAATGCCTTCCTTGCCTTATGTATATTGCAAAATTAACTCAATTAAACTCTCAAAATGAGGCCACTGTCTGCTGTCTGCATGTATTTTTATTTTTTATTTTTTTTAAAGGGGGTATTTTATTTATATGGGGCATTAATTGCTAACACATAACCTATTTAGATCACCATGTTACCATTTATTGTTTTGAAAAGTCTGTACTTGTTGTGTACAATTTTGTACCCTGCTTTTTGTACATTTATGGAGAATTGCCATGAGGGAGCATGGATGGCATAGGCTTGTGGGCTGAGCATTGGTCAGAATCTTACATCTTACTGTAAGGAGGGTTTGAATAGAATAGAGCTTGCTAGATTACTCAAACACGCATGGATGACATACAAAGCCTCTCTGCTCTGGCCTCTGAATGTTGTGAAACTTGGTGAATAATTAGTATGCTAGGAATGCAGTTAAGAATAACGTTTGATCACTGCAAGGTGTTTAAAATGGACTACTTCTGTTTTTCACATTTTAAAGTAAAAATCAACTACATGCCTTCAATGCATTATGAGGGAAACATGGAAATCAGCTGCACATTTCAACACTATTTAACAATGGACCATCTATCAGTGAGTTCTCTTAAGAGTATTTCCTCTGAAGGTGATGACGTCTGTTTGAGGTTTTATTTTATTTTTTTCAGTTTTCACACTTGAAGAAGAGCTGAAGTGGACTGTATAAGGCCCCTCTAGTTTAAAGGATCAGATGAACTGAGAGACAGCAGCTCAACATCAAACATGGGCTCACCATACTCACAACATGGGGCACACTCTGGAGAAGACAAGATCAATAATATAGTTTAGATGTAGGAGCTGTTATAATGCAGAATCAACATTAACCAAATGCAAGGGAGAAGCGTTTGTGGGTTTGGCTCATTGTTAATGATCATAACATTGGCCTCTCTGTGCTGTCTTCTCATTTTGGTAGAAGCTATTTTCCATTTACTCCATTTCTACTCTAAGTATTCTTAAAGTGTCCAATCCAATACGACAGTTCCCATACCACAGTAAAAGCACACAGCTAGGTATGAAAGATATCTAGAGTCATGAAAATAAACAAATCAGATATCTCAAAAAAGCAAAAAGGCACTAGAAGGCCAGGCCAAGAGAATCAAATGTTATTTATTTTAAACATAATCAAATCTGAACTACATTAAAAATGGTCCAGGTGAGGTATAACAAACTATAAGTATTTAAAGAAATGTAAGCAATATAGATAGACTACATCTGTATGCATTTTTTCCTTGAGTGAATATGTACATATATACACTGTGTGCCAAGTCCCAGCTGCTCTTGTTCACACTAATGATATGGCCGTCAGGATAAAGAGTTGAACCAAAGACACCTGGGTGAGTTCACCAGGACTGAGCTCACTGCAGCCCATTCATGGAGAGACCAGGCTGACTGATGGGTCCTGATAGACTTCCGCACTTTTATCTCACAGTCACACGATCTGTACTCCCTCACACCAGCTGAAAAACATTTTTGGACCATTGGCTTACTGGGCTTGAAGACACGAAACTACTAACAGATTCGTTTAAAACATTCAACAAAATAATGTTCTACACGGTATAATTTTTTTTTATCCTTTATTTATCCATGTAGAGAAATGATTCTCTGTATTTCACCCATCCTTTCAGGAACAATGGGCACCACATCTTTCAGGTGCCCAGGGACCCGTATGGAGCATGTTTTTGGGTTGATGGGGAAAACCGGAGTGCCCGGAGGAAACCCACCCAGACACGGGAAGAACATGCAAACTCCACACAGGAAGGCCCGGGCGACCCAGGGGTTGAAGCTGGAACCTTCTTGCTGTAAGGCGTGAGTGCTAGCCACTCAGCCACCGTGCCAACACCATGTCAGGGACTGGGACAGGCCAAAATAGTAGGAACAGAGGAGCACAAATACAAGATCCGTCAAACTGAGCAAGCCTGGGAACAACAGCTGATAAGAGGCACCTCACAGCAGCCAGCTGAGACCTCTGACAAAGTACTACCGCCTAAAAAATATTTGGCAAATAAATTATTTAGCATTTTACCTATTGTAAAGTCATTGCATTGTATGTATACGTATTTAGACTTTATTGTCCCCAAGGGGAAATTAATTTTCACGCACACAGAGCCTGTTTGACACACACAGCAACAACACAACAAACACAAAGACATACAATAAGCGTTACAGCACACTCAGCGGGGCCTGTTGTTCAAAAATGTGATGGCTGAAGGGATCAGGCTTCTGCCAAAGCGGGCCCTCCTGCACCTGATCGCCCTGTACCTCCGTTCTGAGGGCAGAGGGGTGAGGTGTTCCTGTAGTGGGTGAGTGGGGTCCTGTTCTATTGAAAGTGCAAAGTGTCCAATAGCCCTGTCGTTGAGATCTGCAAGGTTTGGTGTGGGGAGTCCTATAATTTTAGCAGCTGTATGAGTTACCTTTGTGAGTTTAGACCGGTTTTTAACAATGAGAATATTGAAAAAGCAGATTGAACAATACAACAGAATAGACTGGATGATAGATTGATACAACAGTAATAATAGATGTGAAGAAACATAGAGTCCTTTAAGTTTTCTGATTATTGACAATCGTTGATGGCTTTTTTTGTAAATGTCTGTGATATGTTGAAGTGCAATGTAAGTGCATTGTCTATTGTGACTCCGAGATATTTGAAAGTGTCCACTGTCTCTACTGTCTGGCTGCTAATGATGATGGGTGGCTGTAGTGAGGGAGTTGAAAATGAGTTCCTTAGTTTTACTGACATTAAGGTGAAGATGGTTCTCACTGCCCCACCTGGTGAATTTTGTGATTGTGCTGTAATAGTCCAAAACTATTTATTGTCTAATAACTAATTATTGTCTTTGAGCAAGGCAAGGATAGCCCTGTCATCTGAGTATTTGAGGTATGTTTGTCACAATGAAACACAACGTTTCTGAACAAAAACACTGCAAAGTTCCACCAACATCCGGCAAATCAAAACGACGCACACTGATGAGTCTTCCAACACCTTAAACCCTTTTTGGTTTATATTTGCAAAAGCCCTTAAGTCCAAGTGTGACTCAACAAAGATAAGACTTACTACAAAAAGGCAACCTGGTTTAAGGAAGAGAGGTTGGAACAGAATCTGAAAAACTTGTTTGTCTGTGAGTAAAAAGTACTTGAGATACAAGGCGAGTGTGGTTAGTCTCGGATGTTACCTGTAATTAACTTCATAATTTGTACGTTCTTTTTTTGTTTTTCATGTGGGGCTACAATAAGAAGCTGAAACATGCAAAGTAGGAGTGAAGCAGGCAGCTGAACATAAATTTGTATTATACTGTCTGCTTCCTGCTTTTTAGTTCAAGATCAGATTTTAAACTAGACCAAAAACATGGGTGTAGGAAGACCAAACATCAAACACTTTTCAACACTATTTTTGTTGGCAGCCTTCTGTAACTGACGCATGTCTTGATATAACACTCAACGTCCCACAGGTCTCCATTTTGCTGATAAGGCTAATTCTAGTCCCGCCCCTAATGGCTACTTTAGGGCTAATAACACTTCCTCCTAACATGGCTTTCGAGTCTGTGATACATATTTTAAGTGCTACAGTGAATGTTGCAGACACAAGACAAACATATTCGCGCACAAATGTGAAGTCCAGGGGAAATGGGAAAGGAGTGGGTGATGAGAGACCCACAAATTCAGCCCATGAATTTATGACAAAGAGAAGGCAAAAGAGGCACGGAGTATCACCATGGGAACAGCTGCGAGGAGAGAGGGTGGGTTCTCATGTGCATGTAGGGCAGCTGCGATAACCCACACAGCATTCTGGTAGATGTTTGAGGTCTAGAGATGTACAGACAGACAAATGGAGAAGAACAGGCCAAATTCCACAACTGGAGATGTCAAGTAATTTTTCACTGTCAATGAGATCTGGGAGGCGTTTTAAATAAATTTTATTAAAGTATGTTTTAGGACGTAAGGCGAAGATGAAAAAGAACAGATTTGAAAACAGTTTGATACTCAATAAGAAGTGATTTTTGTAGACTATGATTCCGATACTACAGCTTTAAGTATCTGCCGATACCCGATATCAATCAGTACCAGAGCAAAGCCTGAAAACAGCATTTATTTCCTTTAAACAAAAATAAAATAAGACAAAAGTGACACAAATATGTTATGGAGCATTAGTTATTCCTCAACTAATTACATAACAACTTTGTATAAATAAAAGTTCAAAAATTAAGGATTTCTGGGCTGACTATACAACCAGGAAATAGTCTTATTACAAACATTTTCAGGCCCAACCAGAATATGAGCTGAACCAATATTTAGAAACCAATATCTAATCCCTAGGCAGTGATTGAGAAAAGCAGGACATGACTTAAGCGCTGCACGTGACCCTGGTGTGGGTGAGGGTTATGGACCTGCCGTCAGAGCTCACAGCAGAGGCCTTCTTGTCAACACATCTCCTGTTACTGCCCTGGGACTGACACCAACATGGCTTGACCTTGGTCACCTCCAAATTCAACTCCATTTCCCAGATGGCCACACTTCTAATCAGGATGTACAGCTCAGTTAACTTGGAATTGCAATGTAGCTTGGAGAGGGAAAATTGCTTCTTAAAGGGATATGCCACCCCCAGGTCAAATTTGGGCATCTCCCCACAGTCCAGAGACTAAAACAAGTGATGAAAAGCGTTTTCCTGGTCACCCAGCCATTGTCCGAGTCTGTTAGCACTGACCGCCGCGCGCAGCTGCTGCTCCTCCGCGTTAGACTGGAGGCAATGGCGCCAGAGAAAGATTTCGGCCAAAAGGAATTAAATTGCTCGATGCTTTTCCCAATTACTTTCTGTGTAGTGCACATTCATATCGAGTGGAAATTAATGTGCAAATCAACACGGAGAACTTGCCTTGGTCATTTTGGGTGGGAACTATTTTTCAGTGCGGAAAAAGACAGACGAAGCACGCACCACGCGGACAGGGGAATCCCTGTTTACGCACCAGGAAGGGAGTTCCCCCGTTATGCTGCGTGCTGTGTGCTTCGGCTTTCTTTTTCCGCACTGAAAAATAGTTCCCACCCAAAATGACCAAGGCAAGTTCTCCGTGTTGATTTGCACATTTATTTGCACTCGATATGAATGCGCACTACACAGAAAGTAATTGGGAAAAGCATCGAGCAAATTAATTCCTTTTGGCCGAAATCTTTCTCAATCTTTCTCTGGCGCCGTTGCCTCCAGTCTAACGCAGAGGAGCAGCAGCTGCACGCGGCGGTCAGTGCTGACAGACCTGGACAATGGCTGGGTGACCAGGAAAACACTTTTCATCACTTGTTTTAGTCTCTGGACTGTGGGGAGATGCCCAAATTTGACCTAGGGGTGGCATATTAAACTTGCCCATGTGATGATAAGGTTAGAGTCAGAATAACCTACATCTTGATAATTGACATTCAGATTCAGTCAAACTCAAAGGGCATCTTTGCAGATTTGTGTTGAAACCTTAAATGGCATTAAACCTCCATCCAGAAGAGCTGATGTTAACAGTCCAATTTCCTTCAGGCCAAAGTAAGCAGGCAAAAAATAGAATGAGGAAAGATTCCACAAACTTGGACATGGTCACGCTAGCACAAAGTGCGTATTTAATGTTGTTAGCATTTCTCCCATGACCAGATATAATTCAGTCAAATCAATTAGACTACAGCTGCTAGTGCATCCTGGGACTAGAGCAGAACACAAGTGTATGGTCTTATATTGGCTGCTGTTTCTAGAGGATTATAACTACAGAGACAAAACCTTTCATACTTGTAATCAAATAACTTTATAGACATGACTCATGACTTATGAAACCCAATACATTTTGTAATGAAAGAGACAAAAATCTTAAACAAATCAGTTAATCCGTTTCACACTGGAGTCAGATGAACAGAGACACATGCAGATGAGAAGAGATTTACAGTGAAAGTCCAACTGGCCCCTGTCCCGTTCACAGACTGGGTTTACAGACAAGAAGCCTTGAGAAGAAGAGAGAATGACCTCATGGGACCGCTTTAACCCTTAATATGAGATTAAATTAATCCATGCACATAAACTTTATTGTTCTGTAAGTTTGAATAAGATCTCACTCACACTTTTAGTTGGTATCCTAACACACGAAATAATGATATGGTTTACTCAATGACACCTCTTAAAATGCAAAGTTTGTGTAAATTACAGTCAGTGTATCTCTAAATCTTCCTGTGCAGTTCTCTGTGGTGCATATCATCTGTGGCTGTCACACATGAGCGGGAATGTAAATGAAGCATGAAGGGTCCTTATCCATGGATCAAGCCACTGGTATTCAGCAGCACTGTAACTCCAGGCCACATGGTTAGAACAGTTTTGATGAAGTACAGTAGCCTATGTGTGCAATGTGTCTCTGAGAAGGCCTGACCCAAGCAAACATCAGTAAGGGGCTCTATTTAATTAAGGGAATCCAGATAACATCACCTATTATTATTACTGCAAGTAGCAACTAGCAACTAGCACTAAGTACATAAGTAGTAGTAAGTGTCTTTCACTAATATCTATTAATCTTTTACACAAAATTGACTCTTGTGAGCTTTAAGCCATGTTATAATGCTGTTTCCTCCTCAAAAACATACCTGGAGTTATATTGTTTCATTCACACAGGTTTGAGTGACCCTTTCTTATCAGTCTGTCTACATCTCCAAAGCTCAAAATGCTCTGTTCCACGTCATGGAGTGGACGTTTTCAAGGTAACAGCTACCTTTTACCTGTTGTTTAATAGAGATTGGTAATTCCAGGGCTGAAATGATCCAAATGATTCTAGTGAAGGTGCATGGAGTCTAAAAACAAAGTGGAGTACTTCTGTACAAACAGAAAACACCCTTGTGATGTCATGTGGCACATTACATCACAAGGGTGTTTTCTGTTTGAGAGAAGAACTCAGCCTAAACATGGAGGGTTTGTGTGTTAAACATGTGTGAATAAAACACAAAATACACTCATTATAACATCAGAGAATAGTGTAATAGACGTAGACTTCGACTTAGACAAACTTTATTGATCCACAAGGAAAATTGTTTTGGGTACGATAGCTCACTCATCAAATATAATATATGATGTATAACAGAGGGTAAAAGAAAAAAAGAAAAATAGATGGAATAGCAACCAAAGAGCAATAGACCAGTGTCAGAATATGGGCCCTTTAATTATAATTCCTCTTCAAATGATAGCAGTATTTCTAACATAAAATGTCAATGTACAGTGTTGTGTGTGTTTTTAAGTGAATAAGCAGGTCTATAACTATTCAGTATTACAGAACAGAATGCAAAGCTAATAGAATCATTTCCAGTCTCACAGTAGTAGGTGCATTTGATTGATTTTACTCTCAGAATTTTCTTCTTGGTGCCAAGTCCATACTGACTGTAAAACAACTGTGACAGAGCAGCTCCACCCTATTTCCTCTTCCTGTTTAGAGAGTTCTACACATGATCTATTTTCTTCTGACACAATTCTGCTCCCTGAATCCTCTTGTAAAAATGTGTCCAAAATGTGGCCATTCATGTGAGCATGGAAACAAATCGACATTTAGATCAAAATATGTCTCTTACTTTGAAAAACATGTTATTAACCAATGGGGGCAAGCAGCCAAGCACAGCAGATTTTCATCATGTAACAACTGTGTAGAGTTGCTAGAGAAAACTAGATGGGTTCTGGGACTGAATGTTTTCTCTTTGAGAGAAGAACTCAGTCTAAATATGTAAGATTTTTGTGTTAACATGAGTTAATTATACAAAACACAACTCCAGGTATGTTTTTGATTAAGGAACAACATTATAACAGAGATCAGAAAATCGCATCATATGGGACCTGTAACTTCTCTGCAACTCAGTTACCCAAAAGAACAGCAAAAACAAAACAAAAAAAGATGAAATATTTGAAATGATCTATTTCCATGGAGGCAGGAGGAGACACTACAATAAAAATGCAACTGCAAGTGAATAAATGCCATAATTACGGAAGCCAACAGAGGCCATGTCCGTAATGATTATTTTCCACCTTAATAACGAGAAAATTAACCTGAGATCTCGAGAAAATGACATAATTAATTTGTGATCTCGAGAAAACAAAACTGTTATTTCGAAATCTCGAGAAAACAAAGAGTTATTCCGTGATCTCAAGAAAACGATCACTGTATCTCCGTCGGTAAAGACGAAGCCGGGCCAGTCATCTGCGGAGGTGCCACGAACTAATCTTGAAATTATCCTGAATTAAAAGACGTAATGGAATCTCCCCCTGTGTCAACCCCTGATCAAAATATTGCCTTAATAGATCAATTATTAGTCCAGACATTCTAATGACCAAAAACACGTCTTTTCAGAATGAGAAATAGCCCTGAAGTCAGCCTGTCACAACCTGGTGCTAGACGTTTCAGTTGTTTTCTCGAGATCACGGAATAATTGTTTCGTTTTCTCGAGATCTCAAAATAACTGTTTAGTTTTTTTGACATCACAAAATAATTATCTCATTATCTTGGGATAACAAGGAAGAAAACATATTGCTTATGAATATGGACTCTGTCGACTTCCGTACATAATAATATTCACGGCAAAGATTTAACATCTCCATGCAGACAAGCAAGTAGCAGCAGACCCTCTATTAAATAAAAGGGACACTGGCTAAAAACACATTCTTTCCATGCACCAAAAGTAGCACTATAAGAATACGGGTCAATGAGGGCTGTTTTGAGGTAACACCTTAGTGGAAAGATCATTTTATTGAGCAATGCAGAGACAGGGAGCCCACACATGGACTTCTCATCCAGGCCAGCCTCTGCTTCCTGCTACCCCGCACAATGAGCTCTTCCCCCCATTGTTGAAACCAGGCACATGTAATATCTCAGCTTTATTTTGGCAGGGGATGTGCCATTCATTTTTGGCCCTTATCACACGCAGACATCATTCCCTCCATCCGGAAACACACCTTCCTCCAACAGAAAGCATTCGAGAGGCCAGTCACGTGTCAGACTGCTACTCCTGACCTGATTATAAAGCACTTAAGATTAGCATGTGGATATTATACATTATATCTACTACTAATAATAAGCAGACGCCAAAAATAAAGAGTACTGTTACTTTAAAATTAGACTTAGACAGACTTTATTGACCCACAGGGGAAATTATTTAGATACTGTAGCTCACACATCTTAATAAATATAATAACAAAGAGTAAAAATATAAATGGTAATAATAAATTCAAAGTAAGCAGCAAAAATAGTGACTGGTGTCAAGATACTCAAGTTGTACAAAGTAGTGGTCAAAGAAATTACTCAGTACAGTAAAACAGTATTTGAAGAAACTACTACTCAAGTGAGGGTTTATTGGAAGGACAAAACATTGAACAAAATTAGATATTTTCAAAGGACAGACTGTAAAAATTGCATCCTCACATAACATCATAATATGATGTTATGTTAGGAGCAGTGCAAGAAACACAAAATGTTCAAATAATTTAACAGTGTCAACATAAAGCTTTGTCTCTTGTAGACTTAGTCCTATAGTGGGAAGAGTGACCATAATCTTTACTCAGTTAAGGCTACTTGACTAAATATATGATTCCAGTGAATCTTTAAAGGGACAGTGTGTAAGATTTTTACCTGTTAATTACTGAAATTGAAGATACCCATTCAAAAATACATTGTTTTCCAAGCCTTTTCACTTCCATCATGAAATCAAAGTATTCTTTTGGACTTAGATATAGTCACATAAAAGGGGGATCTTCCCCATATAGAGGCAGCCATTTTGAATACGAGAGCCGCAGAAGGACATTTGGGCTCATCCTTCGCCTCGGCTCCTGCACAGCCGCGCTGCGTATGGCTCCCCCCTTCCCCCCTCCCCTTCCCCTTCTCTCCTTCGGTCCTCTGCTCTCATATGCAGCCAGGAGCGAAGGAGAGAAGGGGAAGGGGAGGGGGGCAGGGGGGAGCATGCTGCCGGATCACACATCGTAATGGATATAACACGTATTTTGGACTAAATTGTTTTACTGGATTTTATTCGCTGGATCCTTATGGACAGATTGAGACCAAGTTTATGATGAAATACAGAGTTTGACCTGTGCAAAGCCTTCAAAGGTAAGCTAAGTAAGCTAAGTTTTGTGCTTTTCTGTATAAAAGCCCCATGTGCTCGGGGAGTGATTGTTTTGCAGGGAAATGAATTGCATAGTCAAAAAGAGGAGACTGTAAGGTTTCATTTGATGTGTAGATTGTCATGAATCATGATCGGGATTGTGTGTTTTCATGCGAAAAGAAAAAAAAAAAAGTGAACGGGGGACCGCGGTTTATGTATACAGCGGTGCGCGGTTCGTGCGCGGGCACGCGAGATGACGGCGCTAAGTCGCGCCCGGGTGACCCTCGAGGTCTGCCATAGCCAAAAGAGGAAGTGGAATAGCTAGTAACCACCTATGCGCCACGAATCCTACACACTGTCCCTTTAAAGGAAAAGTAACTTTTTTTTTTACAATCTGAGCCTTCTTTCGGTAATAAAACAAGTTGTTTTACTCACCTATAGCACTTTGGTGTCATATGGAATACTTCCAGAGATGTTTTAGATTTGCGGTTAGCCTAGCGCAACTTCTAGCCATAGCTCGGGGCATATAATATATTCCCCAAGCATGTAATATGCCCCGTGCGGGCTCCAAATAACACAAACTTTAGCACTTTTCAAATCATAGAAGCCCGATATCTTAGTCTACGATTGCGTTTGAAGCAAAAGTGGCCTGTAATCTGAGATTTATCCATAGTTTACAGCTTTGCGTTTCATGTTTGGGTCCCGGGAGCTGATAGCACAGTCCGCACATGCGCACTGGCGTCCTCATCTACTCTAAACTATGGCTAAATCTCGGATTACAGGCCACTTTTGCTTCAAATGAAATCGTAGATTAAGATATCGGGCTTCTATGATTTGAAAAGTGCTAAAGTTTGTGTTATTTGGAGACCGCAAAGTAATGCCCCAAGAACTCAAGTTAACGGATACGCTACAACATAACTTCTACGAAACTGCTCAAAATGACACCAAACTGCTATGGGTGAGTAAAACTACTTGTTTTATTGCCGAAAGAAGGCTCAGATTGTAAAAAAAAATGTTACTTTTCCTTTAAATCTCTAGTAGCATGTGTTTACTAAAAATGTCTTTAAAAAGTTACTCACCTACCCACCTCTGACAATAATCTAAATCCCTATTGTTTACAATATTTGGTTATAACTTAAAAAGACTAGTATTTAACTTTGATTTAATGTAGTGCAGTGCCAACCATCACACATAAAAGCCATTCAATCTTCCATTTTACCTGGACAGTTGTAATTGCTATAACAGATATCGTAGCTACACTCAGAATTCAAGGCCACCTCTATCTGAACTCCTATGCGCTAATGGCATCATTGGCTTATTGCTTGGGATGAAATAAACATCTTGTAACATATTTTTAAACATTTGACGCTGGATCATCTCAAAGCCTTTCAAAGCATCCCCTGCGGATTTTCCTGTTAGCACTACTGTCTCCAGAGCCTTCCTTCCTCTGCCACCGTAAACTGATAATAGCCTTCATGTGGTATTTGGGAAAGTAGTTCACATACATACCATAGTTTTATCATGGAACGAATCAGAAAATCCTGACACAGTCTTTCTGATGTACACTGGATCTATCCATGACACAAAGAGACTCAAGAATAGAGACAGACAGATTTATCAGTTGGCCGATGTGCACTTTGTATGGGGTAATATCGGTCTTAAATTTCCTGCACAGGTCGATATTTTGCTTCAACCAACCACCTGCCTAGAAAATAGGCATAAAACTTTATTGAACACTGTACCACAAAGAGAAGACTCTACAAAATGTGACACAGCTCTCTTATACTGTTTGTAGAAAAACATGTTTGTGGGTGATTTTGTCCTAAATTGAAATCAGTTTGGGGCAATTGGGACAAAATGATCAAAATCAGTCCTAGATATTGGCCAAAAAATATCTGCAGATTTTATCGGCCACTGGCTTCTCTAGATTCTAAATAACTGGCATCGCTAATGAAAAAAACAAATCAGTTGATCTCTACTCAAGGAGCATAAAAAAGTGGGGTGGGCCAGAAAGGGCATCTGATGTAAAATCAGTGTGCAAATCACGGCACTATGCAAGTCATAGGGTTTGCACGAACAAGAAATTAATAGTTGATCACAATTAATTACTCACTGATCACTCATATAGGCTTGAATAACCATATTCTAAAAAGTTGAGTAGTTGTAATTCTTGGGAATGATCTTTCATGGAAACCCTAAAAGTGGACTATCCGTTGCTTGGACATAGATGTGGGAAAGAGCTCAGTACTGGGTCAGCCATAAAGAAGTGAAGCTGTCCCAAGGGTCAGATTAGAATATTGTATTAGAAACATATTTTCTCAGACATGGGATCGCTGTGCTTAGATACCACAGCAGCATGTAATCTTTTTCTCTGATGAAGTCCTTAAGTAAGGGTCTTGGAGGTCTAGTGTCTTGGGACCTGGACTCTGCACTTGTTTTATTTAATTTTTTTTTTTTAGCTAAGAGAGATTGGGCCACTAATCTGAATGCCTTGTACAACTTTGGTCACTGGACGTGCCATTGAATCTTACTCATTTTTTACTTTGGACTTGGGCTTCCACAGTCTAACAGTCCCATATTAAACTAAACTGACTCTTGTGAGCTTTTAACCATGAATGTTGTCATCCAAAAATACCTGGAGTTATGTTTTGTTTCATTCACATTTGAGTAACCCTTTATTATGCATCTGTCTACATCTCTAAAACTCAAAATGCTCTGTTCCACCTTGTCACTAGTTTTCAAAGTTAACACCTTTTAGATTTAGATTTAGATTGCCAATGTCAGCCCTGATATTTTATACACAATGCCAGGGCTGAAATCATCCAAATGATTCTAGTGAAGGTATGAAGTTTAAAAACACAGTGGAGCATTTCTGTTATTACCACATAACTGGTGTTCAGCCTAAATATGCAGGATTTGTCTGTTAAACATGTGTGAATGAAACAAAATGCAAGAAATACAAGAAAATAGAAAAAAATGGCCCTTTTCAGACTGGGCTGATTGTCAGCAACATGAAATTGGATTTATTAACACAAAACTGGGTAGGTCAACACTGCATGTTAGTGCCTCACAATCAGAAATGGTTGAGATTTGGCCAGCAGGGCTGTGTCACACGCTTTTAATCAAGCCCTAAACAGAATTTATAAAAAGAAGACACAAGGAGACCTTTCATTGCAAAGGAAAAACAAATCCTCCTTTAGCAGTCTTGAGTATGATATTAAATACTGTAGAGAATGCTCAGAGCATCTGAGGTACTGCAGCAAACAGCCCCACAACACTCACGTGTAGCACACACACATGGTTTATGCATCATGGAGGTGGGCTGAAGGAGAGGAAGCAGCAATAGGCCATGGACTGGATTTATAGCATAAGAGTGACAATAAAAGTCAAACAGTAAAGTCTGAATAAATTAAGTTTATGGTAATTTTACTAAGACAAATAATGGTGTGATGTTAAACTTAAAAATGGTGGACAACATTAGTGCACTAATGGTGCATTAATGTTGTGTACTACTTACTTTAGCTGCTTTAGCTGCATTACAGCATCAGAATAATTAGCAATAAAACAGCCACAAGCTGAAAGGAATCCAAACTACTGGAACAATCTGCAGTCAACGCCTACATGGTACTGCATCCACAAACATTCACAAGCCACTTACAGAATGTTATTGTATTCAGCAGTCAAATGGAAGCCTCATATAGATTTGTCATTAGGAGAAAGTTCAGTCAGAATTTTGGATTCATTATTTGGCTTCTCCTCAAGGGACATGACCTGAATCTAAGGTCAGTGTGAAATAGCACTGTTATAATCATGTTTGTCTGTTCTGTTAAACAGTGACCACAATTATTTAAATGTGTTTCTTTCCACCAATAAAGTTTCAATGGTTTTCATTCTTGATTTGGGTTTTGGTGCTGCTATGTAGCAGCAGTATGTCAAGCCTCAAGTCCCCTCCTCCAGAGAGGAACTCCCCACATGACACACCCACTGAGGGCCAGCTTGTGCTACAGCTCTTGTTGCTGAGCGGAGTTTCATCAGGTCTAACTCTGTGCAGAATTTAAATGTAAATGACTTACTGCGAGAACTCCTGAGGCGAAAATGGAGAGACAGGCGATCAGCAGCAGCAGCAGCTGTCTGCAGTGGAGAAAATGTCATAGTAAATAAAGAGCATCAGAAGTGTCATAGTGCTGAGATGTGAAGTCAGATCCACTCATACCTCACACCGGTGTGTTGTGCCTGCATGGTCCTACGCATGTGCACCGCAAACTTCTTTCCCACGACGTGTTTCTCCTCTACAGCATGACTCCCCCTGCCTCACGTCTCCAGTTTTCCATAATAGGAGAAAACCAAACTAATGATCTTGTTTGTACTTTATAGCAACATTTTAACTATTTGCATTTTAGTCTCTAAAAAGATACCATAAAGCTAAATCAAGGCCAATAGTTTTACTTACGGTCACTCCAGTCTGCTGCGTGGACAGTGGATAGAGAAGCCGAGCGCCAGTGGACAGAGACGCGCTCCTGAGCGGTGCTTTGAGCAGGTAGCGCAGTTTGTGTAGCGGCCAAACTGTAATATTGAAAGAAACACGGCAAAGTGCAGTGACTAGTCCTTCTTCTTACCCCGAAAAAGTAAAGTGTTTGAAAGTTTGTGCGCTTTAGGATGGGCGAGGGTGGTCTTCTTTGGGGAGGAGGGGGTGTGGTGCAGTAAGAAACAAGACCAACTTGCATTGATCAGACGCTCACATCGTCCCGGACAAAGATGCAACCAACGGTGCTGTCCCTTTCGCGAACATAAACTTTTGATTAACTTTGGAAACCAGAGAAAAGAGCAGGAGCGGTGCCTCAACAGGTGGTTACGCGAAGACAGGGTGCTGCAGACGCCGCTACGATGCTGTTACCGTGCGCTGCCCTGGTCATCCTGGCTTTCAGCTTTGATCTCTCCAACGCAGAGGTAAGTGCTTCAAAATAATCTTATTTGTATTTAGGTCTACAGCAGGTGCAATAGTTTTCAGATTTTTATTATGGTATTTCTGCTGAAAATATGACATTTAACTTTTTTAAGGCACAAATTCAAATGTGTTTCTGCTTAGTGTTGTTACATTTGGTTAATGCTTAATTATCAGCGTTTTTATCATGTGAAATCTCTGGTCAGTGGTTTATGTTCACCTCATACCATAACTTCATGCTGCTCATACACTTGAGTGTACTAGAGCCTGTCTGCCAGCCTCCCGCCCTTCTTCTGTGCAGAGGGTGGGGTCCTGACTTCTGACTCGAGCCAATGCACTCCCTCAGATACAGATGTCTATCTATCTATCTATCTATCTATCTATCTATCTATCTATCTATCTATCTATCTATCTATCTATCTATCTATCTATCTATCTATCTATCTATCTATCTATCTATCTATCTATCTATCTATCTATCTATCTATCTATCTATCTATCTGTCATGTCTATCATGTCTAGCTCTCACAAATCTTTTGGCACATCACTTGTATTCACATCCAAGTATTATTGGGCCACTAGCACAGCTTTAGAGGTGAAGCAGGGTGGAGTCGGACCACCCTTGGACAGTCAATCAGCTCTCATCCCAGAGTGTTTCACACATGGCCCATGGCTCAAGTTAGCAATAAAAAGTTTTTTAACTAGATGAAAACACTGTGTAGTAAGTGTAGTTTTTTGTTACAAACTTAAAATACATCTTTTGGTTGGAAAAGCAGAATTGACTCTATGGGAAAAAAGTCCTGGATTAAACAAAAATGTAATAGAAAACATTGTATATATAGCTTTTTGCATCTCTCAATAGACCAGTGTTAGCATAGTAAAGGAAGCTTCTCATGGACAGTTTCACAGCCTGGATGAATTATTCCTGTCACACAGAAAAATGTATGTTTTACTGTCAGTGGTTTTCACATGTTTCATATATAGTTTCTTTCATTCTTTGCACATGCTCAATCTTAAAAGTGCAAGATAAAGACTTTATCCTGCAGCTGGTGTTTAATGTTATCTAGTGGCTGCATGGATGAACTACAATACAAACAGGAAACATGAGACACTTGGAGAGATGGAACCTTGGAAAGGAAGAGCATTCTGGTCAAACATCCAACCAACAATTGGCAAATGAAATAAACATCTCACAAGGATTAGCATATTTTCCTCTAGGCCAGGAGTGGGCAATTATTTTTCCCCAGGGGCCAAATGAGAAGCAGAAAATATTGTGGAGGTCCGGGCCAAAAGTTTGAAGTCTACTCTGGTTATTAATTTTATTTCTATGTTGAAATCAGTAAATGGCATTGTTTAAAGAAGCTGGTAAGTTCTGTGTTATTATTAAGTAATGAGTGAATTTTACTGAATTTATTCAGTAAAATAATTCAAAACAATGGTAAACATGAAACATTTGTAACTCTTTTTCAGTCACATTAACCCCACAATGCTTTCTGAGTTTTACTTTCTTAACTTTGTATTAAGACATGACAGTGTCTTTGTTTGCCAAATAATATAATACAAGATATGTCACAACATTCAAACTGTGAAGAAAAAAAGTCAAAGTTAGCATGGTAAAAGGAGAAATTCAATTTGTCAACTGGACAAAGTTTATTTGGTCGAAAACGTTTCGCATTTCATCCAAGCTACTTCTTCAGTTCTGAACTGACGAACATTTCAAGGCCCCCGGGCCTAGTGGGACGCTAACTCAACTCTACTCAAATATGTTTTTTTATATGTAGCTCTTGTACAGATATTGAGTTAAACCATGACCCAGATATGTACTGTATAAGTTTGAACATCTCTTTCCTCAAATACTGGAAGGTGACATTGGCAGCAAATCAACAGTTCATGTTTCAGGGCTTCCTTACAATCACAGAGGTAAAACAAGGCCAGGAGGTACTTTATTGTCTCCTCGAGCATTCCTTTGAACGATAACCTGACAATTAACACTTGAACATTGGCCAGTATTGTTTGACTGAGTTCATATCCAGAGGTATTCACAAAAGGTCTGTCAGGGTGGTCTGTTGTGCTTCTAATTTAGAAATGTTGTTAAAGGCCAGCTGGCAGACTTCAGGGCACTTCTTACAGAAAGCCTGGTGAAACTGAAAGGCATTGTAGCTGTGCCTGCTTTGGGAAAGTTACCTTCGCTGTCATCTTCCCCTCCTCTTGAGAGAGAGCTAATTCAGAATAGACAGAGTGTTGCTAATGACAGTTCATCCTCTTCCAGCCCGAGGAATGTGCATGTATTGTCTGTAGGAAACCATCATATGGAGAGTTGATCTCTGGGACCTCAAAGTGCAGACACGGGGGCAAGTAATTTGGTCTTGGCCTGATCCTGTAGATTACCACTCACACATAGACAACAGCTGACCTTCTGGCCACCAACCAAGACACAGCACCCTAAGGAAACTGGGCCAGCTCTGCTCTGTTCACACCGCAGTAAAGATGCCTCCATTTGGAAGATTTGTGGTTCTGTTTGCACCCTGGTGTTTTGACAGGAGTCTGGAGGTGCCAATGCTGATATGTCTCTGACCCTGATATTCACGGACTGTGGCGGAGCTTTCCCACTTAGGCTCCTGTAGAGTGTCACTGATGATGTTAGACAGGGGAGTAGTAAACGTCATAAAATCCTTTGGAACAGTGTATGGCTCTTCTGCAGAGACAGAAGGAAAAGTCAAAAACCTACAGAAAATATCACATAGTCTTTTATGAGTAGGCCTGTCATGATAACACATTTGGAAGTGTGATATATTACTGAAAAAATACAATAAATGATAATACTGAAAGTAATTTATGCCACAGACACATTAACTCTAAAGCAATCCTCCAAAAACATATTATAAATATTGTTTAAAAAAACATGCATTGCAATAAAGAAGAATGAAAGACTAATCCATTTGTATCTATAATCAGTCATAGAAGTTACTTCAACCTTCCAACTGCTCCAATTGTATGACACTACAAAAAAGAACCAAAAATCCCCACTAGCACAAAGTAAATGTACACACAATATATACAGAGCCCCAAAATGTATTCTTCTAGCTTATATATATTGAACGATAAGTCAATATAGTAATTATCATGACAGGCCTATATATGTGCAACAGTAACCTGGATGCATATGCGCAGATAAGTTTTGAATTTGTTAACTAATTCCAAAAATAATACAACACCAGTTAACCTCACATTACTTTTAACTTGTCAACAACAAGTGTGTTAATGGGGTGCTGCTTGAAGGCCAATGTAAAGTTAAGCTGTTTGACTGTGAAAGGGTTTGTCATAAAAGTCACATGTGATTTGTAAGTTGATGGGGTAATGGATACCTCTTTCTAACAGCCAGGTGGGAGTTCAGTGCAGGGGAAACCTGAGTGGAGCCAGAGATGATGCTCCATAGAAAATCTCCTTGTCTCCCCAGTGTCCAGAAAGCTGGGCTGATTTATAGGTTTATCCAGAAGTGAAGCTTTGGCGCAGTCTTCACTCTTATCTAAACACACAATTTCCTCTGGAGTCTAAACGTCTCATTATTTTACCATAACTGACTCCTAAAGCTGTAATTATACATAGGTTTATGCAAAATGACTGAAAGTGGAATCTGTGGCTCAATGTATGACCCAATAAGTGCATGGGTGTGTGACATATGCATAGGGCTTGTTTTATTGTTTTGGGGTTAAGTGGTGACGTGAGTGTCCCGACAGAGGAAATGACTGTTCATCTTTGATAGTTCTAGTGAACATAAGCATTTACAGTTAGCGTTCATCTGCTGTTTAAAAGGGGGGAAACCCCCCCCCCAAAAACCTGTTTAAATAAGCAATGTGTTGATGCTGGAGACTGGTAACATTCCCAAATAACACAGTGTTGGTAATCTGTTTTAATGCTGATTTAGTCAAACATTAGGGTTGGAACCCAACGGCGGATCACTTTTGATTTTATGAATCTCAGCCAAATGTTTTTATGGGTGCCCATTGCCCGTATGGGAGACCCTTGCTGTACATAACATACATTACAGGTCCATTAGGAGCATTGTTAATTAATGTGATAATTTATGCAATATTTTTAATAGTACTTTCTAAAAAGATCATGGGAGTATTCACAGTCTCAGTAGAGGTCTGAGCTTAGTACATCATCATAGACTTTCTAGAGAAACTTGACATTTACTTTGACAATGACCATCCAACTTGATCTTGGTCAAGCATTTAAAGTTATTTGTTGGTAAAACGTCACTCTGGTTCTTCTATCTAATACAAACAGCTGAAAGTTCTCAGATAACCATGTTACATTTGAAAGCCTGGTGTTTAGTTTTGGTGACTCACCAGAATCAGTTCAAAGAAACTCTTTGTTCCCATTAAATTTACTCCTCAAATATAAAGATGGAATCAGAGCATAGTTGGAAGGTCAGCTGGTGAGGTAGACCAGGACAGTACTGACCGTTCCTCCTGTGGCAGTCATAGCTCAAGAAGAGGAGAGTGTATATTCATTTAAGCAGAAACAAGAATGCTTCGCCCAAGAAGACAGGTTTTGCAGATGCTCTTCTGGGGTCCCTTGAAAATACATTCCAGCAACTAATTCCAATATGTAAACTGTCCAATAATGCACTGTAGTGACTGAAATCATAGTTTAAGCTTTGAATTACATGCATTCAATGTAAACAGTGGTTTTGCTGACAGAACACAGTGAGTGGAGATTAACGATGCATGACACTGGCACAAAATCAGATGAGCTAAGCACATGCTCAGAATTTATTCCATTTAAAGTTCATCAGATTATATTTTGTACTGGATTTAGATGTTAGATTTCTGCAAGTGTTAAAGTAATCCTGATATTGTAACAATTGCATAAAGAGAATTCATTTACAGTAGGGTGAAATCTATACCCAGATTTAGAATACTGATTTTCAGAGTGTCATAAATTTAATATTTATTAGTATTTTTTATTTTATTTTATTTTTTGACAACAGTGTTTTCCAACTCCATTTTGCATATTTGTACTTATATGGAGAAACTAGCTAGAGGAAACCAGTATGTTTCATTATAAAACAGATGCTAGCCTAATTTCCCTTCTTTGTTTTTGCCTTTAACAATTGCTGAAGCTTGATTATTGCCCAGTGAGAAGACTTCAGAAACATATAGGAATTGTGGACGCTACATTTCTATTTGGAGACTGTTTCCCGCTGACAGCATCCCTGAGGCCCTGGGGCGTTGATGTAACAATAGCACTGACGTTATGAAGATGCAGGTGATAAGGTCCAATGAGGAAACAGGAACAATAGAGCACCACTTGCTTGGAGCTTTTAAGTGTCTGGAATGATAATTACTGTGAGTTTGTTGCACATATGGAAGAAAGGGTGAGAATAAAGAAGTCCTTTCAGAGTTTTTTTGGAAATCCCCAATGTTCTTCTCACACTCAAACCAAAGTGGTGGTGATTAGACCTAATTTAACATATTTTTTTTTCCCTTTTGGAGAAAATGGAATAAACTGTTCCAATGGAAAAAAGTTATTCAAATAAGTCATGTATGACATGTTAAATTGTTGTTGTCAAGATCAAGCCTACAGTCACTGTCAGTTGGAAGTGTGATCTTAAAGACAACTACTGTTGTGTCCTCGTGTCCTTGTACATTAATGCTGGGAATCTCAGGGTCCCTCACAATTCATTTTGATACATGATACATGGCTCACGATATGATATTATTACAATATGGCGATACATACTCTGATATATTGCTGTTTTTAAAGAACCAAATACATTTTAGCAAGAATATTTCTTAGTTAAACCAATACCTATGTAAAGTTAATATGAAATATCCATTTTAATCATCAAAACAATGAATAATTCAAGTGGATTGCATAAAAAAATAAGCACAATTTTTTAATACTTTTCAAACTTAAAGATACCAAAAAATATTCTTGGTGATATATTGATACAGCAGTCCACGATAACAATACTGTATCACCAAATATTTCATTATTTTTGCACTCCCCTACTGTACATAGTGTAAAAAGGTGTTTTGATCTGTGTAAAAGTGGAAAGATATTTTCCACTCCTAGCTCATTTTCATTAATTGAATTCAAGTATCATTATTTTATTATCAAATACTAAAAGACAGTCATTAGCAGTGTGGGAATTGGATATAAAGGGGTCAGTCACAAAGGTCACAGGTCCTCACGTGCCGACATTTTTCCCAGATAGAGGAGTGCTCTTTGGAGAGATGTGGAGCGGACCCTGCCCCTTCTTGTCTTTGTGCGCATAAAAGGCAAGGAAGAGGCCTCGTTCCACAGAAAAGACCCACTTCCTAAAGCCTACATCCTGTGGCCCAGAGATGCACATTCAGGCAGGAACTACAAGTGCTAGAGGCTCACGTGAACTCTGTGTGTTTATGTGGCCTTCGCTCCTCACTCTGTAACAGCCTCAATCAGCGAAGTGTGAGCAGAGAAAGGTGCTCCAATAGCTTCACAGTCACGTTTCTGTGCACAGGCAGCCCAAACACACTCATTTGATTTGCTGTGTTTATTAGTTCTTGGACTGCTGTTATTTCTGTGGGATTGATGGGAATGTTTAATGACAGTTTTGAACAATTACAGCTCATATCTTCCATGTGTGGGCAGATGAATAATGTTATACAGAAACCAGAAAGCCTACACTTCTATACAAACATGGTAAATATTTTGGAAAACAATTTTCCATTACAATTTTTTTAGAGCAATTTTGTGGCAGCGGTAAAAACAAAGCGCTTAAAAGTTTACATTCCTCAATATATTTTTGCCTTTCTCTGGTTTTGTTCTTGGTTGTTTAATTTTTGTACTTTGTGTACATTTTCTGTGAACCAGGTTTGGACCAGGACGACTGATTTGTGATTATAGAATTATAGATATTATAGAATACTCAAGTTAGGCTTGGGGTTTGCAATTGCACACTAGCAACACTGTCAACCAACCCAACAGACCAATGTCAAAACTTACTGGCTAGTACTATTCTATCTCCTCTCTATTAGCACTTCTTTTCTTACACATTCAACTACCATAATCTACTAAGTGAAAATATTCTCAGCCTGCAGACTCCAAGCAATATTTCTAAAGGTGCATTATGTCACCTCACCTTCTTGTGTCATGTGTTCATGAGTGTTCAACACCATCATCTAACATTTTTCAATCTTTCATTTTTTTCAGTTACAGTTGTTTCTGTTGCCAAAAGTACTTGGTTTGGTGGAGTCACTCGCTTGTCTCCATGGAGATAGCTTTTTTATTTTGTGAAACATTCCAGGCAAACCTACATCTTTATTGCTAATAAGATGGTCTGAACCCTCCACCTCAAAACAAGCCTCAAAAAAGACAATCTAAAAGCATTTGTGGGTGAAGTTGTTGAAATTAGACCCGGAAAGTCCCCTCTCACTAATTAGGACTTAGCTTTAATTTGTTAACAGGCTAAGATTTCATGCACATGTCTCCCAGACAGAGTCAAGCACAGAGGAAAACTGTTATCAAGATGACCCTGCTATTGAACGGCCTGTTTGAACTCCTAAAGCCACGCTAATGGCCTCACCCGGGGTCAGAGGTCAGCAGGATGAGTCATTTGGGGTCACGCCATGAGTCAAGTGGACAAGGAGAATAGACTGATTAGACAAAGGGTGGGGAAAACACTGAGATAAATGCATTTCATGGAAAATTTGTCCATTAAGCAGTTGTGTTTGGGCTATCACCATGACAACCCATGCAATATGATATGTCCCTGCCCACCCATACGTCCCTATGCAATCATTTGGCCTGAGAAATGCCATAAAACTATTTTCCCATTTGGTTTAATTTTACACACGAGAATAGGCTTCGCTGTAACTCATGGCGGTACGGTGGTCCTGGACTATGTAGCTTGCTTGTTGACATGTTGAGCAGATAAGTGGGACTTTCTTTTGAGCTGAACATTTCTTTGAGCTTTGTTTGGCATAGGAGCTGGTGTATGGTCAATGTCCATTACAGAGATGTTAAATGTATCTTACAGTTTCCTATTTGAAGCTATTTTGGTCTATCAACTAATGACAGATAACATTAACCATGAGGCCAAGCATCTAAACACATTCATTCACATCCTTAGACTATCTCCAGTGCATGACGTGATTTTCTTTTTATTATAACAATGTAAGAAACATAAACTGTATATATGAATGGGCATAGCTATTCCGGAATATACAACAGGAGTGTCAGTAACATGTAACGTAAACAGAGCTGCATACGCTCGGACTTTTAAAAGCTTCTATTTACCCCAGAAGCAATTAAATTAATTCAGTGTTCGCATGAATTAATCTGCTCATCATTTCACTTTGGTTGTCTGCACCATGCGCCTTTTCCTTCAGAAGTTGTTCTTGTAAAGTTGCTGTCTGATGTTGTAAAGTGTTTTATGTTTATCCTCTACAGCTGTACACTTTCCGCCTCATCATTTTGGTCTTAAAATGTTCATATTAACTAACTCTATTCTACCCACTCTATTTTGCCTGTAAATAAATTCCTATTCCTAATATGAACCTGACTCCAAATTTTCTCCTATAACTGGTGAGCTTCATTTGACTGGAGCCGAACGCTATGGGTTCCCTTAGTGCCCTTAGTGCACTTGGTAAGGAAGGGGTAGGTGACACAGTGAAGAAATTAATATAATAATTTTCTTGGAGCCAGATCACAATTTTGATATTGTCTTTATGAGTTTATAATAAAGTAATCTGCTTCTTTCAGTGAAGGCTAACTGACTGGAGAAGTGGATGGGAGAAAGTGTTTGCTTTTGACCAGACAACTGCATTAAACAGAGAACTAGTGAATTATGATATGACCAAAATAGCTAAGTTTAGTTTGTTTGAAGACAACCACATAAGCAAACAGACAACATATTGACATTGTGAAATAAACAAGGTGCAAAGATTAAATCCAAAATATTAAGGTGCTACATCAAAGTTCAAAGTGCATTGTTCAAGCTTACAGGAAGAAGCTGTTAGCAGATTGTCACAGGGATGAGATCACAATTAGAAGGTATTTGCAAAGATTAAAAGAACATTGGTGTATCTCTCATTCTCATGTCCTCACGTTTAACTGTTTTGATGACTTCCATGTGTGACTGCCTGCTTGTTAATGCCTGGAACAATTTGGACATGTGTTTGTGTGAGAACGCTGGCCCGTCTGTGCATCTGCTTTTGGTTACAGAAGCCCTGAATGCTTTCCACACTGCAGATGAATACCTGCTGCCTCCAGCCAGAGCGAGCATGGCTCAAATCAAGCCTTTCCCAGCGAATAAGCGCAGCAGGGTGTCTTAAATAAAGGAAACACACAACACAGCACTGTTTTATTGCAGCGTGTACCTGCTATACGTCTCCTGGTGGGAGGGTGACCTTTGACCTCGGTTCTTGTGGGAGGCTTTAGTCGACTCCGAAGTCTTAAAGCTATAACACTTTAGGAGTTATTAAGTAGATCTGGGCCAACTATGTTCTTAAAATAGTGTATTTTTTATAAGGGCACAATAGGTTACATGGTTTGTTGTAAAGCTGGGGACTTTTTTACCTCAATTCCCATGCCTCTTTCTTTTTTTTCCTGCATTTTCTTTTGAACCAGAAGGAATAATTACCTTTTTTATGTGCAGTGTGAGATAAAATACAAATAGTTTTCAAGTGCCAAAATTCATCCAAATAAACATGGCGGTGCTGACGGGACAGACTATTGTAGCATGCTATTTTGTTTTTGAAAATGGTGACGAAGGAACTGATTTGTACATTTGTGGATAGGAAAGATGTCTGAGACTTTCCTTCAACTGGATTTAGCGAAAGTCTGATTTTTCTGCATGCTGCATACTGTGTAAAGAAGTCGACTGAGGGAGTGTGGCATCACCTATTGCATTTGATATGAATGAAATACGAACATTTTAAGACCAAAATGATGAACAGCAATTTTTCAATGTAAAGTCAATTGGAAAGTTGATGGAGCTGGAAGTGTCCCCATGCTCACGTTCTATTTGGAAATCAGCAGCTAGCAGGTTACCTATCTCCATTTATATATACAGTTTGCACCTCTGTTGTGATGATTTTCCCAATCAACTTGAAATATTTGTCTTTTGCTTTCATGATCTATTGGTATTATAGATAGATATTGGTATTAGTGCATTATCTTTGTCTCTGTGGACTTAACTTTGGTATGACTTGTTTTCTTATTGAAATTTGTGCACCTGCATCTTGGTCTTAGACTGTTTATAGAGCACATTGCACCAGGATCCTTGTCTATTCAACACTATCCAAGTCTACCCAAGTATGGCAGTCAGACAGCACCCCCTCATCCGCATTCATCAACTCATAGCAGCCGCGGAGTACCAGAGAAGGCCAGGAATGTCAAAACAGCAGGAATGTCAGGTTCAACCTAGTCCAATATGACAAAACAAATATGCTTCCTACTCATCTTTGCTTTTTAATATTATATCTGCTGGAGATGTCTCTGACTGTATCTCAAGAGAATGCAATAAAGGTCGACATAATCAGTTACTCTTCCCATGTAAGTACTTCAGAGGAGCTGGGCAAAACAGCCAATACAGACGCATCCATGTCCATGTCCATGTCAATCCATGTCAATATTATCAATCTCTGGCTGACAGCTGGTGAGAAAGTACAAGGCAGTGCTGGAGTTGGAAAGAAGGGCTGTTCAAATGTGGTCAGATAAATGGATGCAGATGGCAGAATCATAGCTGTACATCTGTAGAATAACTCAACCTGACATGCACTGTTTCAGATGGGACCTTGTCATGGGGAATTCTTCTCAACAGGTCAAATTTAGTGCAGTATAAAGACTCTATTTCACGTGTCTACAGACAATAGGAAATATTGTGTTTGTGCAAAATGTTGACAAGAGGACAAGCTAAAAACATGTTTTGGATTCAAACTTTTTTCATTACGTCTTCATTATTGAACTGTCACCGATCTGCTCCACATCTCATGCCAAAACACTGGACTTTTTGAAATTGGATAGTGAAGCTTTAACCAACTAACCCTTGATATTCTAATGCATGAATTGAAGGTCCTATATTATGCAAAATTGACTCTTTTGAGCTTTAAGTCATGCTATAATGTTGTTACCTCTTCGAAAACATACCTGGAGTTGTGTTTTGTTTCATTTACACGTGTTTGAGTAAAGGCCGACACACACTACAGGATTTTTTGGTCTTAAACGATTTTTAAATGTGTGACAAAAAGCGCAAACCACAGACACAGGGAGAATCTTATGAGACTTAAAATCTCAGATCGCAAACACTGCTCCGGGATACGGCTGCGGACCACACTACTCCTGTAGTGTGTGGCGGCCTTAATCCTTTATTATTAAGCCGGGCATACGCTGTGCAATATTTTCAATTGTTTCACTCAGCCCCAGCTCAAACTGTACGACCAAATCGCAGGGTTTAAAAGTTCACAGCTCACGATTCATGACACTATACGATCCAATGCTCAGATGCGACCTGCCTGCGTGCACTGTACGTCCACATCACAACATGTGGAGTTCTTGTTATGGAAATATAAAGTAGAAAATCATGTAAGTGCGGAGACACAATGCTGGCAAAAGACAGACATGCTGCCTTTCTTTTATTGCAGTCATGGTAGCCCTGTGAGGCCACATTGAAAAGGCTCGGGTGAGCCTGCCAAAGCTCAGTTAACTAAGCCTCCATTGCTTGTGTCCAAATCACTCGCAGGCCCACCATGGTCCTCCACCAACTTCATATCCTTCTGTTACGCTTCTGTGTCCACGCATCCGTGGTCTGGCAGGTTCTGGCAAATCGGCTTGTGGAACTACTTCAGCAGTGCCAAACCCTCATGAGAGGTGATTGGATTTCAATCAGGTTTGATATTTTTGTGACCTACAACCAGCTTTAGTCTGTCTATATCTCCAAAGCTCAAAATGTTCTGTTCCACATTGCAGTGTCATGAAGCTGCCGTTTTCAGGTTAACAGCTCATTTTACCTTTAGTTCAGTAGAGATTTGTAATATAAAAACTGAAATGATCCAAATGATTCCAGTGAAGTGTATGGAGTTTAAAAAGTGGAGCATTTCCTGTGTTACCACATAACATCACAAGGTGTTTTCAGTTTGAGAGAAGAACTCAGCAGGATTTGTGTGTTAAACATGTGTGAATGAAACCAAACGTAACTCCAGGTATGTTTGTGATGAGGAATGTTATTATTATAACAGAGATCAGAAAATAGTGTAGCAGGCCCTTTTTGTCATCTTGAAATCAATAACACAGATAATAAAAAGCAGTTTGTCCATTATTTTTATTATTATTTCAGTCAGTACATGCTACTAAAATAACCCAGTGACCTACATACTGCACTCTCCTCTAAAACATGTGAAATGAAAAAACAGGTCTACTTATAGCCTCTTTATGGGTAAGACTGCTCTAATAGTCTCCATATGGAAACAAAGCTCAGTGGTTTACAGCCAGGAGTGTATCTTTACAGGGTGACAGACTCAGGTTAAGCATCTGTAACGGCACTCGCCACTGTGTTAAATGTACTGTAACCACTGAAACCCTGATGACTGTAATGAGCGGGCTTATATTGAAGGCCACATTTACCACATGTTTGAAACCAAGCTGACTGGGAGAACTAGACTAGAGCAGCTTAAGGCGAGTTTTTTAGTAAGTTCTGTCACTATCGAGGACAATGTTCAGTTTGGTGGTTTGTGGCTAAAAATCCCATGTGATTATGTGCAATTAAATCAATCAGCAAGCCTTATCTTAAGTGACATCCAAGGAGACTGGTGAAAGGTAACTAGACCTACTCTCTTTTTGGGTAAACAGTTTATTTATAGAGCCCATTACAACACACAAGGTGACCAAAGTGACCAATCAAATCAACACAAACACAACACAAACACAAAACATGCAAAACATTAAACAACAAAATAAAGCAAAATTGTGCTGTCACTGCATTGCTGAGTGTGTCAGTCTGAATAGATGAGTTTTGAGCTCAGGCCAAAGTCGGTGAAAATATACATATCGGGGGAGAGGTAAGTTGTAGTAAAAGTAGTACTATCTGCAGCGTAAGTGGCTGGGGTTAAGGTTAGGGTTACAGCTTCCTAAATGAAACTATGCTTGTAGTCAGTGACTGCCCCACTCCTCAGTTCCAGAACTAAATTTCCCTTTCATTTTTCTCATAGACTCATAGATAGGAAAAATTAAATAAAATAAAATGAAGTTCAAATGCTTGCTTAGGGATAATCAGCTACGTAGTAACTAATGACCATGAGATCTATAATTTAATTTTAAATTTGTCTCTGAAACTCTATAAACCACAAATGTATTAAATCATTTAGCAGAATCTTGCTTTTTAAATGGACATTTCAGATTTAGAACAACCGCGTTACTGATATTAGTGAGCACGTATCTGCTTAGCCTCTGCAATGTCTTGAACTCTGTCTATGGGAAAAATGAATAGAACATTTACTTTCAGAACCAGAGCAGGCTGTCAATGTTGAGCGCCATATGGCAAATTTTAAGAGCAAATCTGGATATTCAACACGTCACATAGAAAAGCCATACATTTTCAGCTTTGTCACTTGTAAATTGTATAAATACTTTCTAATATAGTAAGTATTTGATATTGTAACACATGCATATTCCTAAGTCCTAAGTAGTATCTGTTTTTCTCTTCAGGAAAGTCCATATCAGTGCAGTGGAAGGAAGGATCCTCTACTGCAACTCTCTTCCTTAGATAAGGCTTCTCATATAAACTGCTCACTTAGTTTTCTAAACTTATTGCCAAAACCATACCCTTTCTTTTCTTTTCTTTTCTTTTCTTTCTTTTCAGGAAAAACAGTAGAGACTATTTAAAATCATATACGTTTTTATAGTGAGGATTATCTCGCGTGTGGGTTCCCGTGTGGATTGTTAGATACTTGTGAATCAGAGAGAGTTGGAGGAGGAATGTGCAGAAGACATGTCTGAGGATAACATTGGCCAGATGGTCAAACTCCTCTTTATATGATCTATGGGAGCATGACTGCCCTCTTCTGGTCACAACCCAATACTGTTGCATTTAAGTTTCCAGATTGGATACAGTACATAAAGGGATTTGATTTGTCCACTTTGGCAAACACAACAGAGGCTCTGAGTCATAGATAACACGCAGTTAGAATCAAATCATTCCTTTGTGGATTGGGGAAAATCCAGTTGCAGAATAACATAATGTTGCAAACACCTTGTTTTCCTCTTCCTAGTATTGTTTTTCATAGAACAACCTGATGGAAAAAAGCATGGAAAAGAGAGATACGTTGAGTAATTTTCCTTATAAATAATAAGGGTGTGGCATATAATACATATGCATTTATATACTATTTTTTATCAAAACTTACTTACAGTTGGTCAGATATAGCTTGTTGTTGGTATGCGTGACAAGCAATAGGAATAACAAAAGTGTTGTTTCTTATAGAATTGCACTAGGCATCACTCAATCACACACCGGATTCTTACTAGGCAAGATGAGTGAAGTGTCTTGCCTAAGGACACAATGGAAGCTTGCTGTAGTGCCACTTCTTTGCCTTTGTGTTGTAATTATTTGTAGTTGTAACAAAACTACAGAGACGATTGATTTTTGTTTTAGTTTTTTTTGTTTAGAATTTAAAATGGTTGATTGTATTAAAGAAATCACTGGTAATGTGTATGTTCTTCTTATTAAAGGGCCTGTATTATTCTATTTTCTGATCTATGTTATAATATTGTTTCCTCATGAAAAACATACCTGGAATAGTATTTAGTTTAATTCACACATGTTTAACAAACAAACACTCTGTTCCAACTTGTGATATCATGTGATAATACAGGAAGTGTTTTTATACTTACACCTTATATAGAATTATTTTGATAATTTTAGCCCTGGAATTCCCCATCTCTACTAAACTAAAGGTAAAGGTTAGCTATTAACTTGGAAACTTTACCTGGCCAGCCAAATGATATCTCTCTGTATTTGCTATACAGCGAGATACCATTTGGACACCCTCGCTCCACCCTCGCTCCCCCGGTTAACAACGGACTCCGCGATTCTGATTCGTTCAAAGATGGTGACGTCAGTGCACCCGCCTTTGCCCGCAACGTCACTCTTAGGCAGCGGAAGTTCCTCCTCAGTTTTGAATCAAGATGGCGCATCGGAGAACTGAACATCCCTTCCATTCAGCTGTAAAATTGGTCTTAAATGACCTAAAACACATCGATTCCTTAAAACCACAGCAGCTGACATCTCTAGAGGCCTTTCTTTTCTTTCTTTTCTTTTGTTTGATTGGTTCACGTTCACGTCGCTGTCCGTTAACTGTTCTCTGATTGGTTCACTTAGCTGTCTGTCGGCAGCGCATTCTGGACCAAGCATTACCAGACTCGCCGCTGGTACAGCGATGAGTCATGGATTCTTCCAGGCAATTGGAAACTACCACTACCACATAACATCAAAAGGTGGAACAGCGCATTTTGAGCTTTGGAGATTTGGAAAGTCTTAAACATGTGTGAATGAAATAAAACACAAACACAGGTATGTTTTTGAGAAATTAACAACATTATAACAAGGCTTAAAGCTCACAAGAGTCAATAACATGACCTTTAATCCCTCTCATCTGCCAACTTTGCATTTGTAATGACAACTATAATGTTTTAGAAATAGTCTCTAGATAAGCAAACAAATGGTCACCTGTGTTATGTAAGTGGACCTTCTCATTATGGTGTGATTATGTAACTGCACTTACATTGGGTTTGCATTAAGAGTGTTTATATCAGGCAGAGCTCTCAGGACAGCTCCTCTCTTTGGGACGAGGCCTCAGACTAAACATGACTCATCGCTTTGCTCTGGGTCTATCACCGACCTGTGATGTCACACATATCAAGTACCTGCTGCTGGGAGACTTAATGGGGTAGATGGTTCAGTTCCCACTCCTCTGTATTGCACAAACTGAACTTGAGAGACCATCAATTTAAAACCGAGGTGGAGAAGTTTTGGAGAGGTTTTTTTTGTACCACTTAATTTCAAAGCATAGTATATTTTTCATGGATTACATTTTAGTTGGTAAAGACAGCAGTGTTAGTCCAAAAGTGTCTCTTAGGTTTTTTTTTTTTTTTTTTACAATATTAGTGAATTTTCCATTAATATTTCCCATGCATGTTTCAGAAAAAGATTGTACTAAGAGTAAAGGTTTCGTTATTTTAGTATAATTTTTGTTGAGGAATGTCTATGGGAAAAATGAATGGGAAATTTATTTCCAGAACCAAGTGGTGGGCAGTCACTGTTCCATTAGTTTAAAGGGCCCATATTACTCTATTTTCTGATCTGTTATAATGTTGTTTCCTCATCAAAAAATATCTGAACTTGTGTTTTTACACATGTTTAACACACAAACCCTGCATATATTAAAGGTCCCATGGCATGAAATCTTCACTTTCTGAGGTTTTTGAACATTAATGTGAGCTCTCCTACCATGTGTAGGGCCCCCCCCATGGCTAAAAGTTGCGAAATGTGTAAACTGAGCATTTGTGATCCTTTTCCGCGTTTGAAAAAAAGACAGCCCAAATGGGCGATTCTGAACAAGGGAAAATTCTCACGTCACAAATGCAAATGCAGTTCCACCCCCCGTCTGGATGTCTACACACCGTCTCTGGAAGTCATGCCCAGAGAGTTTGGACCGCAAACGCAATGCGAAATGCGTTTTTTATTTGCCTGGAGGTACGTGAGAGTGTTTCCAGGCTCGGATGTCCTTTATCTGAGCCTCCGAACCTCTGAAACAGCAGTGGTTTAATTTTATTTTCTGTGGAAATGTGTTTATTTTTCAATGGAAATCGTCTCATATCTTCCTCTGCGCTTAAACGCGGAAGTGGAGCCAGCGCACCGCTAAAGAGGAAAGAGTGGAAAGTTTGCCCCCCCACCCCACCCGCTGCACTGGCCTGTCTCTGTCCTCCTCATTTGCATTCAAGCAACAACGCCCAGAATAAAGTGTTTGAGAGACATATTTTTGACTTTGACTGTGTTCATGAGGCTTTCTCATGCACTGAGTCTTGATTTTGAAGAAGGATTCATTTACAGTATTAGGGAACCATTAAGGCGCCATATAAAAGCATCAAGAAGTACCATGTCATGGGATCTTTAAGGATTATTAAGGATGAGTCCTTCTCTCAAACAGAAAACACTCTGTTCCACCTTGTGATGTCATGTTGTAGTATAGGGAGTGCTTTTAAACTCCATATACCTTCAACAGAATAATATGGATAATTTCAGATCAACAAAAACAGCTGAACAAAAAGTAAAAGCTTGAGTTAGCTTGAAAACTACCACTACATATGCGTGAATGAAACAAAACACATCACCAAATATGTTTTTTATGGAGGTAACATCATTCTAACATGTCTTAAATCTCACAAGAGTCAATTTTGCTTCATACAGGCCCTTTAATTTACACTGACAGTTTTTTCCCCAAACAGTCATTTCTATTGCATATCTGAAGCTACCTGTGTCTCCATTGTGCCATACCCACTGTAGCTCTCTTCCACTGGTATCTGTCTTGTATTCCAGACTTGTCAAAGCAAACAGAGAGCCCAGCATTTCCATTCCGGCTCTGGTCTCTATAAACAGGCACAAACACACTGTCACAGAGCCATGATTATGATAAGGCAGTGTTTTATGCAGCATCCCCTCAAAGTAAACACTGGATATTTCACAGTTTGGAAATGGTGCGATCTTGTCTGTGGCATGCTGCAAAGTTTGGCAGGTTTGGTGGTGTTTTGGTGTGTTGTGTGTGTGTGTGTGTGTGTAGCTCCACAGGCCTCTGACAGTCTGTTTGCTCTCTGCACACTCACACTGTTTAATATCACCATTGTCAGGTTCCTCTCATTGGCTCTTTGGCTTAGGATTTGTCTTTGGATTTGCAGACAAGAATCGACAAGCCCACCTTATGCTGTATTGAAGGTTTGAGGCAGGTAATCATCTACATTTCTTGAGGCTGGTTAGACTTTAATCTGAGCTTTATTTGAACACAATTTGACCATAAAGAACTGACTTATTTGGATATAGCTGAGTTTTACTGTTAAACAAGTCGTTCGCAAATTACAATCTAGTGACAAGCTAATCAAACTCCTTAAGAGGACCATGAACGCTTGTATTCATCACATGTAGAACACCTCCAGCATGATGTCACTGCAATAACACCAAAAGTAGGTATAAATGTCGCAGGAATTAGTATAGGATCAGTACAGATTGATTCCAAACAAAGGTCACTGCTTAATTTTATATATAACAGAAGTGTAATTTGATGTCTTATTTCTTTCTATTTTGGATATCAGATGAATGCCTATAATTTGATGTGGGTTCTCTATAGCACAGACTCCTGCCGTAAACATTTTCACTCCATATCTTCAGTGTCACTGTTTTGTAAGTGCAGACAGCACACCCCATATGGCTCATCCTTTTATCTTCCTAATCAAGGTCTTTGTTGCAAGGGCCTGTGATGTTAACCCGACTGTTGTCCACATTCATTAGTGATATCTCGTGTTTGGGTTTATGATAAGACTGTTTTATGAATGAAGGAAAAAACAGGAAATGGCATTTTGATGCAATAGATTAGCTTCTTTGGATATGTTATACCCAGGACGCAGGGCATAGTATCCCACCAGACAAAACTCATTCCCCTATGAACTCAACAAAAGACAAGCTACTTAACGACTCAAACCGGCCGCAAAGTGTGACTGTGAGAGTATTTCTTCCCCACACTGACTGGCAACATGGATCCTTATTGCATTAGCGTACTATAGTTCCCATGAGGCTACTGACATACGATTCCAAAACTAGTTCTTCTGCTACAGGTTAGTTTAATTAAATGCACGTGTAGGGTACCTTAGTCATTCTCAAAGTCAATATGGCCATTCCTCTGTTTGATTTACTAGAACATTCTCATCTGGAGCAGGTGGGCCTCGTTTCCTGCTCTAAAGGAAAAATAAATACATTATTAGTGAGCAAGTGTAGAGTATAGAAGGTGTTTGAAAGAAAAAAGAATGGGACATTACGTTATTCTTGCAATGGGCCACACAGAACGAGTGTGCTGGTTCAGGCGGGCGGGGCTCCACAAAGTTCCCAGAGAGAACTTCATATTGATTTCATTATGAGGCATGTAAGTAAAGGAAATGTTTTAGAGGTCAATGCAGCAATGGATCAAAACTGTGAAATGAAGGCAGCTGTGTAGTATTTGTTGAATCAATGGACAGACAGCGTATTTGTAGCTACAAATGCACTCTGCCCTGGCCAACTCCGAAAAATCCCACTGACTGAATTTGGCCCAATGCCTTGCACATGAGTCTAGAAACAGCTGGAAGGATGCAGCAGTGGAAGGGAGAAGAGAGAAAAAGAGGGATAGAGGACAGATAGAAAGAGAGAGAAAGTAAAAGAGAGAGAGAGTCGAGGGAGAGCTGGGTGAGGGAGGGAGAAGCAAGAAAGAGAGGAGAGAGAAATAACTTGGAGAGTGAGGGAGGAGAGAGCTGGGTGAGGGTGTGTGTTGAAGACAGAGTGTAAGCAGAGCAGTCCAGTTCCCAGGCTTGATGCTTCAGAGAGCTCAGAGGAACAGAGGCAGAGGGGGAAAACATCTGCATGGCCCTGATTCAGCTGGGTCGAATTCTTTTCTGTGTGGCTCTTAACATGATTGGTTATAGATACACATTGAGAAAGCAAACTTTTATGTATAATTTCTCAAGTAATGTTAAATAAATGGTTTCTAACCTTTCTTGTGTGCCCCCAAAGCAATGTCTCACATTCCTCCTATGTTGTATACTGTATACTTTAGTCATTTGCAAATCAATTACTATCAACTAAACTATTATATTTTCCTTTTTGATATAATGTTTATGTAAGGATATGAATTGTAAGGGAATATTACGCATTATTACAAAATAACATAATACAATAATATTACAATATTATTGCAATATAACATATTTTCAACCTTTTCAGTTACTTTCTCTTTTTTACCTTTGTAAAAATGGATGTGTCATTAATTTTAGTGTTTATTTTCCTAGGGCTGTGGGGCATCTTGTGGAAAATGTGACTGCAGTGGTGTAAAAGGGGCAAAGGTAAGAATTGTCATATTATAAACTAGATTTGTTCCAACTCTGTTATCTTTAGGCCACAGTGATTGCTATGTCTTCATGAGAGTTGTCTTAACTATTGATACATACATACTAATCAATACTATACTAAAACATGTATTGATTATAGATACTCATTTGAAGTATCAATGCTGAAAGAATCAGTTGGCTACAGAATAGGTCAGACCAGTGTCCTCAAGTTTCAGTAGTCTGGAAACTCTGGAATCTCTTTTCAAACTTGGCAGTGATTTCTCAACAATGTGTCATGATGGACTCTGAGAAAAGGTCATCCCGAATTAGAAATTCTTTCTAAGAATATTAAAATAATAATTTAATTCTGCAATTTTCCCTTGATCGCAAATGTTGTCGCTGTAAAACTGTCAAACGCAACACAATGGCTCCTTTTTAACTCAATGCTTCCATCTAGTGGCCTTCTAGATAAATTACATTTCTAAAATTCTTTTCCCAAAAGAGGCGTGGCATCACGCCATGTTTTTGTGATGTCTGTGTTAGGTTCAGGTATAAACAGAATTAATAATTTCATTTAATAAAAATAATGATTTACTTGAATAATTTAAGTGTGGAGTTTGCATGCATGGTCTGGGTTCCATTCCTTGGTTTGCCCGAGCCTTTCTGTGTGTAGTTTGCATGTTCTCCCTGTGTCTGGGTGGGTTTCCTCCGGGCACTCTGGTTTCCCCCATCAACCCAAAACATGCACCATAGGTAAATCCTCCAGCTTAGGTCCTGACCAAACTGAAGCAAGAAGATCATGGAGATGGTCCCCGGGTGCAGTAATGTGCTGCCCACTGCTCCTAATAACAGGATGGGTTAAATGCAGAGAAGAATTTCTCCTGTGTGAGATCAATAAAGTCACTTCTTCTTATTCTTCTTAATGACTTAATGTATGTATATGTTCATTTTTACGATACATGTTTTCTATATTTCTGTTATTTTTGTCTAGGGTGAACGTGGGTTTCCTGGACTTCAGGGTAACATGGGGTTTCCAGGAGTGCATGGACCTGAGGGGCCAGCGGGGCCAATGGGCCCAAAGGTAAAAACAGGCTCACATTTTAAACACACTAATAGCATGTTAGTGGCCTTTAATGATTTGATTGTTTTTCTCTCAGGGAGATACTGGCGAGCCGGGATCACCTGGACTTAAAGGAGTGCGAGTGAGTAATGAATGAGCATTAAAAAAAGATCATGTCTTAACACTGTACTGTCCGGATGATACAGATTTGTTTGTTCTCACACAGGGCCCTCCGGGTTTACCAGGTTTTCCAGGAAACCCTGGACTGCCAGTAAGTTTCTGAATGTGTTTTCTTCAGTAATTTCACATTCTTTTTGGTAGGTTCACATTACCAATACTTTGTCTATCAGGGTATTAATGGAAATGATGGCCCGCCTGGTGCCCCAGGTATCCCAGGATGCAATGGGACAAAAGTAAGTCCGTTGTCTGTCTCTCTCTCTCACTCTAAATAACAGTCATAATGAAGTATCAAATTACCTAATATGTAACATGTCTTTAGACCTATCAGTTGAGATTTAAGTAACAGATAAATGTGAAAGTACTTTAAAATTATTATCAAACATACATATCACTTTATTCTGTTTGGAAGATTAAAACATAATATTGATCCATCTTTGTTTTTCACAGCATTTGAGGCAGTAAAATTTACCATAACATCAAAACAAGATTCACAATGTTGATTGTCTGCTCTTGATTGTATTGTCTTGTATTAGGGAGAAATAGGCAGAGATGGTACCCCTGGGTTTCCTGGACTTCAAGGACCTGCGGTAAGAAACTGCTCTAAGTGGCCTAAGCCTTATGTTTAAGACTTTGGATAAAGGATCTTTTATTGAGAAGAGACAATTAACATCTGCATTTGCTGATCTGTATATTTTCTCATACTACATAGGGTATCCCAGGAATACCAGGAATGAAGGTGAGCAAACATGATAATAAAACATATTACATATTAATGTTTATATAACAGTATTGAGATGTCATCCTGTGCATTTGCCAACCTGGAGAGATTTATATAATAATATATGGGGATGCAGGAGCTGCATCATATGTAGACTGACGTATGATGCTTAGCAATCATGATATCAAGGAGTGACTGGCAGACATAATCACTGAAGTGATGTTTCATATAATTGCCTGGAATTACAAAAGTGCTACATGAATTGAAAAAAAAAAGAGTGTAAAATATTCTTTTTAAATTATTTGATTCATTATTGTCAAAAACATATCTGGAGTTGTGTTTTGTTTCATTCACACATGTTTAGGCTGAGTTCTTCTCTCAAACAGAAAACACTCTGTTCCACCTTGTGCTGACATGTGGTAATACAGGAAGGGCTCCACTGTGTTTTTAAACTCCATACATCTTCACTATAATCATTTGGATGATTTCAAACTCTGCAATTGCCAATCTACTGAACTAAAGGTAAAAGGTACCTGTTAACTTAAAAACTACTACTCCATGACATCACAAGGTGGAACTGAACATTTCAAAATTGGTGATGTAGACAGACTAATAATAAAGGGTCACTCAAAAATGTGTGAAGGAAACAAAACACATCTCCAGGTATGTTTTTGAGGAGGTAACAACATTCTAACGTGGCCTAAATCTCACAATTATTGAGCCGTACAGTAGATGTACTGGGTTAGCCTTACCCATCACTGCCAACTACCAGAACAATCACTCACACTTTAGCACACTTTGACTGGAGTTCTCATCTGGGCTAAAGTATCTGTTGCTCCATCCAGTGATCACATTGTCAAAACATGCTCAAGCAGACACATGCTCAGATCACATTTCTACATGGTTTTGTGCCCTCTAGGGCGACCCTGGTGGTGTTATTGGGATAGTTCCACTCAAAGGAGACAGAGGATTCCCTGGTACTCCTGGCCTTCCTGTAAGTTTTGTATTTGGATAAACTATCTACATAAAGCACTATGAACAGTTATGACTAATTTGTCACCCATCCTCTTTTTGTCTTAAGGGCCCTGTAGGACCACCCGGACGCACTGGGCCCAGTGGGCCTCGAGGGGATCAAGGACCAAAAGTGAGCCTCTCCTCATATTAATCAGGACAAATTGTGTTGTCTTTTGCACTGATTTGACTTTTTACACAGGGTGATCCTGGCCCTCCCGGTCTCCCAGGAGAGAAAGTAAGATACAGACTGAGTGCACCCAAGTTCAAAATGTGTTTTTCCGACACCAAACGTACTATTCTCTTTTTTCTTTTTGACACAGGGAGACAGGCTGGCCTTTGTGAGTGAGAAAGGAGACAAGGTTAGCAATATATTTTAATCAGAGATATAATGCCCTGTACATTTGATATTAAAACCTTTTATGAATGTGTTCAGGGTGACCGTGGACTGCGTGGCCCTCCTGGCCCACCAGGCACATACACTGGTTTTGAAGGATCTACCACAATCTACATTCCTGGTCCACAGGTACTGAATCTTATAAAGCAACTAAGTTTATATCACACAATTACATCAATAAATATTTTATAACAAGTACTTTCTGTTGTAAAAAGGGCAACAGGGGATTCACAGGAGAGAAAGGAGAGAAGGTACATGTAATTTAATCAATTATAATAAAATTTTCATTCATTCATTTGCACATTAGTTTAATTAGGTATTCTTCTTAGGGTTTCTGTGTACCACATATTGATGGGGTCAAAGGTGAACCTGGCCCACCTGGATCAAGGGTGAGTGTCCGATGAGACTGATGCTTGTACACAAAATGCATTGTTGTGAGTTTTGTGCTTTATGTTTCAAGGGAAAACCTGGCAAAGATGGAGACCATGGGTTAAAGGTAAGCGATCAGTCTATTTAGGCCTTGTCTCTCCACCTGTGTGTCCACAATCTCCAGTTGACATATAACTGTTTGTAGGGAGAAAAAGGTTTTACCGGAGCTCCGGGACGAGATGGCTTGCCGGTAACTAATTTCAGTGATCATGCACAGTATGCATTTTACAATTACATACGATTGGTATTAATATAGATTACCAATTATGTTTCAGGGTGAAAAGGGAGATAGAGGACCCCCAGGTTATGTAAGTATCGCACAATAATAGGTACATGTTATCTTATAACATGGCTGAATATTTAGACAGATACATTTCAAGAGTTTTTGATTAAATGGTAGTATCATGTATAGATTCACAGAGTAACAAAAAAGTAGCACTTTAAAAAAAAAAAATTTTTATCAGTTTTTGTTGAAATTCTATGTTTGTACAGGGTAGTGGAGCTCCTGGCCCTCCCGGGCCTCGTGGTCTCCCAGGACTGGAAGGAGAGAAAGGTCCTGTACAACAATCACACAGTTTTATAGCTTCTATTGACTTGCAGGTTCCTCTTATTTTTGTTATCAATCAATAATAATCAATTGACCTTTTCAATCTCAGGTTTTCCTGGTCGCCAAGGAGAACCTGGGCCCCCAGGTAAAACAATAATTGTAACAAAGTTATAACAAAACCTGTAAAAACTTTTGATCACATGGAGATATTTTATTCTTAATATTAGGACGTCAGATTGAAGGGCCAAAAGGAGAGAAGGGTCCTAAGGGATATCCTGGTGAAAAAGGACTCAGAGGACTAGATGGAGTATCTATGATTGGGCCTCCAGGAGAACCAGGACCACCTGGAGAACCTGGAGCTCCTGGACCTATAGGTGCATATAAATATATATGTTTTGAAACATGAATGCATAGCTTAAATATGGCTTGTTTCTCTTAACATGGTCATATAGGCAATATAGACTGCAACATCCAAAAGGGGCCTCCAGGCCCACCTGGCCCCCCGGGTCTACAGGGAGAGCTGGGACAGAAAGGTAATGCTCACACAGTTTAGTGTGTTCACTCACTTTTATGTCTTGACCATAGATTGTATATATGAATGGACTTGGCTAACGTGCTAGCTGCCGCGATCCAAATAGGTAGTGCACCAGGAGGCCCTTCCAGCTCTTTCTGACTCTGGCTCCTATTGACTTATATTGGGATCTTGTGGCTCCTCTCTCTGTAACTGCAGCTGTGAGCCTCGGCATTTTGGTCTTAAAATATTCAGATTAACCCGCTCTATGTGACCCTGATTTTTTTCTTGCTTTGTCAGTCAAAAAAATCCTATTCATAATATGGAGCCTGGCTCTAAATTTGCTCCTGTAACCGTTAGCATCGCAAGCTTCATTTGAGTGGAGCTGAACGCTGTGGGTGACGTCACAGTCGCTTAGTCCACTTCTTTATACAGTTTATGGTCTTAACATATAATGTTCTGTAATCTCTGACATGTAATCCTTCTTTAAGGTGACAAAGGAGATACTTGTGTCCTATGTGAGGGTGAGGAAGCCCCTGGTTTACCAGGCCCTCCTGGCCTGAAAGGAGAGCGAGGTGTGTTCAAATGTTTAAACCACCAAGATTGCAATTCAAATAAGAATCAAATTTTGTGGTACTTGATGTGATCAGCTTTTCAATGTTGTACACCACAGGACCTCCTGGTGCAGTTGGTGGCAAAGGTGAAAAGGGTCAGCCTGGAGTGTCTGGAACCCCTGGCAGACCTGTGAGCAGAGTCTTAAACTATGATTAAATAAAAGAGATGTGGTGATTCTGACCTCTTTTGATGTACACAGGGGACCCAAGGCACCCCTGGACTAAGAGGGTCTCCTGGTGCTGTTGGTGAACCTGGAGACATCTTTGTGGCGCCAGGTCTGAAGGGAGAGAAGGGTCTGCCGGGTACCCCTGGCTCCCCAGGGAGGCCTGGGCTTGATGGACAGCCTGGTCGAAATGGTCTGCCAGGGACACCTGGGCTCAAAGGAGAACCTGTCAGTTCCATTACTATGTAGGCTTTTGGTTATGTTGTATTTGTTTTAATTATTACAGTTTGTTTTCAGGCTAAAGAAGGCATCAAGGGTGAGCGAGGGCCAGACGGAGACCCTGGTCTTATTGGACCTCCTGGGGAGAGAGGACCACCGGGGATGCCAGGGTTTGGCCGTCCAGGTGAACCTGGAGAAAAAGGAACTTCAGGCAGACCAGGTCTTCCTGGTGCTCCTGGACTACCTGGTGAGTACAGAAATTAAGAAAATGGCACCATTCTGGACCCATTCTTATAAGTTTTCTTTTTCTCATGCATCTTTGCATATGTATTAAACGCATACGCCAGGTAGCAAAGGTGAGCCAGGCCAGGGCGTAAGTACCCCTGGACCTCAAGGTGCTCCAGGGCCACGTGGAGAAACTGGTGTACCTGGACTTCAAGGTAAGTAACATTAAACAAACAAAATGGTTGAACAATGCTCAGCTGTGAAGTTCAACTGACTTTCCTGATTGCAGGGATCAGGGGACCTCAAGGAGACCTGGGGGCGCCAGGTTTCCCTGGTCAAAAGGGCGAACCAGGATCTCCAGGAATTGGAATGCCTGGACCCACTGGTGCCAAAGGTAGTTCAAAAGATGAAATCAGAAAAAATATTATTGATACCAAAATATAAACAAATATTTTGTGCAGGAATCAGTGGAATCTCAGGAGGTCCGGGAATACCAGGAGAACCAGGAAAACCAGGTCGTGATGGTCTGACGGGACAACCAGGTCCACCAGGTCAAAAGGTGACTGAGCATTTCATCATCGACTTTAGATCATCCTGTTGAACAAATACAAACACAAAGTTCTCAAGGTGATAAAGATCCCAGAAGCTTAACTATACTCAACAAAAATATAAACGCAACACTTTTGTTTTTGCTCCCATTTTTCCTGAGATGGACCCAAAGATCCAAAATTCACTCCAGATACACAACACTACCATTTCTCTCAAACATTGTTCATAAATCTGTCCAAATGTGTGACAGCGAGCACCTCTGCCCCGCCGAGACAATCCACCCCACCTCACAGGTGCGCCACATCAAGATGCCGATCCGACATCATGACCAGTGCACAGGTGCGCCCCAGACTGCCCACAATAAAAGGCCACCCCGAAATGTGCATTGTTTTTGCTTTATTGGGGGTCTGGGGACTCAGAACCAGTCAGTATCTGGTGTGACCACCATTTGCCTCATGCAGTGCAACACATCTTCTTCGCATAGAGTTTATCAGATTGTCAATTGTGGCCTGTGGAATGTTGCTCCACTCCTCTTCAATGGCTCTGCGAAGTTGCTGGATATTAGTGGGAGCTGGTACATGCTGTCGTATACGCCGGTCAAGCACATCCCAAACATGCTCAATGGGTGACATGTCCGGTGAGTATGCTGGCCATGCAAGAACTGGGACATTTTCAGCTTCCAAGAATTGTGTACAGATCCTTGCAACATGGGGCCGTGCATTATCTTGCTGAAACATGAGGTGATGTTCATGGATGTATGGCACAACAATGGGCCTCAGGATCTCATCACGGTATCTCTGTGCATTCAAAATGCCATCAATAAAATGCACCTGTGTTCTTCGTCCATAACAGCCTTTGAAGAGGAGTGGACCAACATTCCACAGGCCACAATTGACAATCTGATAAACTCTATGCGAAGAAGATGTGTTGCACTGCATGAGGCAAATGGTGGTCACACCAGATACTGACTGGTTCTGAGTCCCCAGACCCCCAATAAAGCAAAAAAAAAAAAAATTCGGGGTGGCCTTTTATTGTGGGCAGTCTGGGGCACACCTGTGCACTGGTCATGATGTTGGATCGGCATCTTGATGTGGCGCACCTGTGAGGTGGGGTGGATTGTCTCGGCGGGGCAGAGGTGCTCGCTGTCACACATTTGGACAGATTTGTGAACAATGTTTGAGAGAAATGGTAGTGTTGTGTATCTGGAGTGAATTTTGGATCTTTGGGTCCATCTCAGGAAAAATGGGAGCAAAAACAAAAGTGTTGCATTTATATTTTTGTTGAGTGTATATCTGTTCACTCTAGGGTGATCCAGGGCGTGGTCTGCCAGGGCCTAAAGGTTCTCAGGGTCCTGCTGGATTCCCTGGTTTCCAAGGTGAGAAAGGTAGTAATGGACTTCCCGGTGTCCCTGGAAGAGAGGGTCCAACTGGCCCACCAGGCCCTCAGGGGATTAAAGGTAACACATGTTGTGAATACTCCCAATGTTACCAGTTTGTGAAACACTTTTTTTTATTTTTTTTTATTTTTTTTATTTTACATCATATATTTAAGGTGATGTGGGTCCCCCTGGTCCACCTGGACAGCTGGGCATACCTGGTCTACCTGGCAAAGGAGACCCTGGAGCTCCTGGACCACAAGGACCAACTGGAGAGCCAGGTCCATCAGGTAAGCTTACATGTAGCAAAAATATTATATTTACTTAAAACAGTCAAAAAAAGGTGAAAAGGTTTCAAATTCACGCTGTTGGGTTTCCTTATAGATTTTTATTTTACATCATATGTTATGTTTTCTTGATTTATTTATTTTTTGTTAATGTTTTGCGTGGCAGGTAGAGAAGGAATTAAAGGGGAAAAGGGCTTCCCAGGACCTCCTGGTCTAGACATGCCTGGACCTCAAGGTGAAAAAGGAGCACCGGGTTTTCCAGGGTCACCTGGCTCCAAAGGCATTCCAGGTCCTGCGGGTTTAACAGGCAGAGATGGTCTTCCGGGCAGTCAAGGTAAAGATTCTTATTATGCCTAAAATGCATCCCTCTTTGCAATTATGTGTTACAATATTACATTTGACTGTGTACTGTCAAGGGCCCAAGGGTGAAATGGGAGTTATAGGGACTCCCGGAGTGCCAGGCTTCCCTGGACCGCCAGGTGTACGTGGATTTCCTGGTCTGAGAGGTGAGTGTGGGACAAATCTCAAGCAAAAGTATAAGCTCAAACTAAATACTGTCAGGAATAATGAATCTGTGTCTTAGGTGATCCGGGTATTACTGGGCCCAGAGGTGATATAGGTGACCCAGGACAGAAGGGTGAAAGAGGAGAGCAGGGTCTTCAGGGACCACCGGGAAATATGTCTATAATTGAAATGAACAACATGAAGGGAGAGAAAGGAGACACTGGAGACCCAGGTACTGTTCTGCAACATTTTTTTTTTAACATTTGTTTTGTAAGCAAATTGGCTGATTTGTTTTTGTGTTACATTTATTCTTGCTAGGAAATCCCGGCACTAGTGGACAGAAAGGAATCAGAGGAATGCCTGGAGATCCTGGTATGCCAGGGAAAGATGGAGAGCCTGGTTTACCTGGACATCCAGGTAACATTTCTGGTTATTTATCTTGTAACAATACAAATGTAATGGGTATGCATGTATTATTATTTCATTATTTCATTTTAATTTGTTTTTTAAACAACATTTATTGAATCAATACTATAGACTGTACTGATGTTCTGTTTTAAAGGTGAAAAAGGAAATCAAGGCATCCCTGGGGAGCCTGGCGGCATAGGATCACCTGGGCAAAAAGGAACTGTAGGAGAAATGGGTATACCAGGTACAGTCAAAAATAAAGTGTATTTCTTTAATGACAAATACATATGTATTATCAGCAGATGAAAGACTCATCCAAACATCTGGTTGGCTTGACAGGTCCTGTTGGTCCAAAGGGCACAAAGGGTGAAGTAGGTACACCAGGTCATCCAGGGTTCAGAGGTCAAGATGGACAAAAGGGAGATCAAGGTGTCCCTGGGGAACCTGGTATTGGCGTCCCAGGACATCCAGGAGAAAAGGTATGCTTTGGCTTTGGCTTGTTTGATGGTCAAACATTTTTATTTTTTCTATTTATTTTTATCTGTTTTATCTACACCTGCGGAGAGCTTTCCCAATTTCGTTGTGTTTTTACCTAACATAATGACAATAAAGACTATTCTATTCTATTCTATTCTATTAAACCTGTTAATACGTTGTTTTTGGCAAATAGCATTTTTAAAGGTAATGTGGTTATCTAAATATATTACGTGTTTACAGTCAGTTTGACATCGAATTGTAATCCCCCTTTAAAATTTTTCAAATATCAAATTAGATGCAACATGCAACAAACCCACAAATAGGACACGCTATTTTTCAGTTAGCAGTTTATCAGTTTAGCACCTGAACTGATTTTGCTTATTATTTTCCAGATGATTAAAGGAGCATAATGTTGTTCATACACTGGAATAGTAGAATAGTAAACGTTACATTAAGCATTGGTACAGAATTAAAATGTAATGATGCCAAGTCCTAGTGCTTATACAGGTTCATAATTACTGCCTCTTTCTTGCAGGTCTGCATTAATACATATGCGTTTTGTCTTTTGTTCCTACCCGAATAGGGTCCACCGGGCCAGCCGGGATTCCCAGGAACTGCTGGAGAGAAGGGTCAGAAGGGTCACATTGGAATGCCAGGCCAACCGGGTCTACAGGGCTCAAAGGGAGAGAAAGGCACCGTTGGATTTCCTGGTTAGAATCTGAAGATTATTTGAATAAGCACACCTGAAATGTGGATGTATTTCTTCTCTGTTGATCAACTTGTGGTTGGTCTGTTGTGTAGGTCAGCCAGGGATACCTGGAGAAAAGGGTACTGCAGGGCTGCCCGGCTCTCAGGGAGAAACAGGACTCGATGGCCGACCAGGTTTGCAAATCAAGCAGTTTAAAAGCAGTTTAACATATACTCAGGATTTTTTTTTTTTTTAAATATCTAACTGTATTTTTTCTGTCAATGCTCTTTGCATTTACCGAACACTGAAATATGAACTGCAAGATATAGTACATTTCATGTCTACAGAGTTACACAGTTTTATACATAATAAAACAGGATATTTTGTTGTTTACAAAGGGTATTATGTTAAATTGTTAAATAATTGCAGTTTTTGTTAACTGGTAAATGCAATCACTCAAATGGAGATTATGATTTACCTTATCAGTTCTACCTTATAGTGACCATATTCAGTGAAAAGGTTATAGACTCCTGATTCTGTTCTATAAGGTGAGCCTGGTCTTCTGGGGCCCCCTGGTCCCCCTGGTGAGAAAGGAGACCCAGGAGTTGATGGGATCCCTGGATCCATTGGAGAGAGGGGAGAACCAGGTTAAACTTTTACTACTCTTGTTCTCTGGTTGTGTATATAATTTCACAAAATGACCAAATCCTCTGCAATAACCTATAGGTACACCTGGACAAGGCTTCCCTGGGAAACCTGGGGCAATCGGTATCAAAGGTACAGCAAATTTTAGAGTCAATATACTTTTATAGCCAGTATATTAACAATATATTTACTCATTCTTCCCCTCTCTTTTTCTCTTAGGTGATAAAGGAAGCCCTGGCTTTCCTGGCACTCCTGGACATCCAGGTATCCCTGGGGTCAAAGGTGAAAAAGGCTTACAAGGCCTACTAGGTCCTCTGGGAGAGCCAGGAGAGAGGGGGTTGCCAGGGGTCTCTTTGGAAGGTCCAAAGGGAGACAAGGGAGACAGTGGACAAGCAGGGGACACAGGTAAAGCATCGAATATGGCCTTATATAGTGTACAGGTTTAGATTAGATTAGCCTTTATTGTCTCCCTTGGGAGAAATTTGTCTTGGGACAGGAGTACTCAGGAGTTTAATAAATCAGATTATTTTATAATTGTTCTATAAACAAGGACCCCCTGGTGTACCTGGCATTACTGGAGTCCCAGGAAGAGATGGACTAAAAGGAGATAAAGGAGACCAGGGTCGTCCAGGATTTCAAGGCGAGACGGGGCAGAAGGGTGACTTTGGGACACATGGCCTTCCTGTGAGTGCACTGTCATAAATTTGGCTTCTATAATATTTACTGAGGTAGTCAAAAATACAATACATGTTTCAGGGTCAACCAGGTCTTCCAGGTGTTAATGGACAAAAAGGAGAAAGGGGGCAACAGGGCGCCCCAGGATTTAGAGGTACTGTACAAGGATTTGAAAGGCTGCCAAATGTTCAGTATGTGGACACTGACTTTTATTTGAACATCAAATTTTCCTCCAGGTGAAAAGGGTCCTGTGGGAGAAATTGGCTACAAAGGAGAGCTTGGAGACATCGGATTCCCTGGGGACAAGGGTAAATACTTGATAAATGCAGAATAGATTTGTTAAAATATTAAGCCAAACTGCTCAATGTGAAAATAATCACTTGACATGTGCATTTTAGGTAATCAAGGCCCCCCTGGTCCTCCTGGCCCCCAAACTTTCATCAAAGGAGACCTAGGGCCACCTGGAAGCCAGGGTTTTCCTGGACCAAAGGGATCCCTTGGAAATATAGGACCAAAGGGTCTACAAGGTGATACATGGAATATAATGTAACTTTCAATATTATTTTAATCTGCAAGATTCCTTTCTGACAAAACTCAAATGCCCATAGGTATCACTGGCCACCCAGGGCCAAAAGGTGAAGATGGCCTCCCTGGTTACAATGGTCAGCCAGGGGCCAAAGGAGAGCCAGGCCTTCATGGACCGCAAGGTCAGAAATATCATTTTCTTTGTATACTTAGACACAAATGTGCTTCAAAACAGAAATCTCTAAATTGTACATAACTTCATGTGTGAAGGAACAAGAGGACTTCCAGGACCTCCTGGACCTGATGGAGTGCCAGGTCAAGTTGGTCCACCAGGACCCTCTTCCATGTATCATGGGTTTTTGGTCACCCGACACAGCCAGTCTGTGGAGGTCCCAGTGTGTCCCGATGGAACGTCACCAATTTATGACGGCTACTCCCTGCTTTATGTGCAGGGCAACGAGCGCTCTCATGGACAAGACCTGGGTACGATTTACTGTGTGTTTTACATTCTCAGAATGAGGACAAAGCAAGAGATGTCCTCTCTTTGCTTTAGGTACCGCGGGGAGCTGTCTAAGAAAGTTCAGCCCAATGCCGTTTTTGTTCTGTAACATCAACAATGTGTGTAACTTTGCCTCCCGGAATGACTACTCGTACTGGCTTACCTCGCCTGAGCCCATGCCAATGAGCATGGCTCCGATCACAGGACAAAGCATTAAGCCTTTCATCAGCAGGTAAAAAATCAGCTCATATCATCATATACTGCACACTCATGTACACTCTAAAGTCCAGCTGCTCTGTGCACAGGTGCACTGTATGTGAAGCCCCAGCCATGGTCATAGCTGTTCATAGTCAGACCATTATGATCCCACCCTGTCCAAATGGATGGGATTCTCTGTGGATTGGCTACTCTTTTGTCATGGTGAGTGCATCAGATCTGGTGTCAGTACAAACAGACTGTTCCTTCTTCTCACAGGGACATGTGAAGCTGCACAAACAGTTTCAGTGTGTTATTGTGTTAATGTTTTTTATTTGTGTGCAGCACACGAGCGCTGGTGCAGAGGGGTCTGGTCAGGCTCTGGCCTCTCCTGGCTCTTGTCTTGAGGAGTTTCGCAGTGCTCCGTTCATTGAGTGCCATGGCCGGGGAACCTGTAACTACTACGCAAACTCCTACAGCTTTTGGCTGGCCACCATAGAAGATAGCGAGATGTTTACGTAGGAGAATTTTATAAACAACTATCATCTAATACATACAGTAAATGGCAAGTTTTTACTATTTTTCTGCTCCTGTTACAGGAAACCTGTTCCAACAACACTAAAGGCTGGGAGTCTACGTACGCACATCAGCCGTTGTCAGGTGTGCATGAAGAGGACATTCGCCTAGTGCTACAGCCTCAGATCAGTGTGTCCGGCTTCATGTGGCTCCTGTCTCCAGAAGATGGTGCTATTTCTCAGTTAATGAAACAGAACAGGGACAGAGCTTGGAGAACAGCTGGAAGTTTGAACCAAAAACAATGAGACAAAACCTTTTTCCAGAACTTGTATAAGACTGGCGCTGGGTTTACCACTGCACTGAATACACTTATGAACTGGTAAACCTGTGTCCATTTGATATGCTTTTGTCTGGTGCTATTCAGTCTCACTTCTATGTCTTCATTACCACGTCCAGCAAGGATATAATAATCTTTTATCATCACAATTTTATAAACAATGGGACTTACCACTGGTGTTATGCTAATGCACACTATGCCCAGTAACTACAGCTATGTATGTGTCACTTCTTTGTAAATATGATGAATTTCTTACTACATAGTCCTCAGGTTATCATTGAAATTGTCTTTGTGTGGTTACTTTATTTATAAGAGTTATAAAAATACTTATGGTGTATCAAAACAGTGTTCTTCTGACCACCAAGCAGATACTTACAACAGGAAACAGCACTGAAATTGAATTGGCAGGCGTGTGATTGAACATAAGAATGTATGAGTGAACTATGTTATGAGTGGTGCCTGCTATGTTATGTTGAATTGACCCAAAATGTACATGTACCATTTTGATCCCCCCAAAACACATGTATATACTGTTGTTAATGTTATAATACTTTTGTACTAGATTTATCCAATTTCCATTGTTTTGTTGTTCTCATCACACACGAAGACATGAACAGTACTATTTAAACACCAAAAATTAATTCCCTCCTTTGCATCTTGCCAATTCATTGTGTGAATTTCTTTCAATAAAGTGATTTGTAGATACTTTTAATGAATTTAACTTAAATTGTTGTGCAAGTTTTGCAACTGTTACAGTTATCTTGTTTTTCAAATGTGATATTTAAACTTGTTCTACAAGCACATTGTAGGCAAACGTATTTAAAAGTGCATTATTCAACTTTTCTAGTGGAGGGTCTACCACCTGCTTGTCTCCATGCAGACGTTATCTAATGCAGACGTTATCTAATGTCACTTTGGCACTTTGTCTAAAATGTGCCATGGTATGACTTTAAGCATACAGTATGTTGCTCAAAAATACAATGATTCCTTCACACATCTGAATTGTAATGTAGCGTAATGCTGTAACCTGCTTGTCTCCCTTGTGATAGATTCAATCTATACTGCGTAATAAATTTAATCTATACTGTGGAACATTCTAGACAAAACAATAACATTTTCATGGAGGTGGACACGCCACTAGAAATGTTACAAAGTGTACCTTTAATTTTTAAATAAATCATTATTTTATTCTACCACAAGTAAAATAAATAATTACAGTACTAATGACATCCCAAATATTAGTAGTAGCAATAGGAAGTTGCCAATTTATATTCTCTTATAACCATCACTTTACACTGTAGTTAAAACATTTTAGTTTTTAGCAAACATGATCAAGAACTGAACTGATAAAGCTGCTTGGATGATGCTGATGATTATTAGTAGTAGTAGCAGTAGCAGTAGCAGCAGTAGCAATAGTAGGAGTAGTAGCAGCAGCAGCAGTAGTAGTAATTAATAATAATAATTCATAGCATTTATATAGCACCTTTCATGACACCCAAAGCGCTTTACAGTTCATTGTTCATTCACTCCACACTTGGTGGTGGTAAGCTAATTTTGTAGCCACAGCTGCCCTGGGGCAGACTGACGGAAATGAGGCTGCCAATCTGCGTCATTGGCCCCTCCGACCACCTCCAAAACTCGCACACACACACACACACACACACACACACATACCACTTTCATAATAGGTAATGTGGGTGAAGTGTCTTGCATAAGGACACAAGGACACTGTGGCACCTGGAATTCCCAGCGGTCTCCCATCTAAGTACTACCCAGGCCCTGCCTGCTTAGCTTCTTAGATCTGACGAGATCAGGCTTTGACAAGCCGGCATAGTAGCAGTAGTAGTAGTTAGTCTGGTTAACACCTGACCATATCACAAGTGAGAGACTATTGGACTACTACTACTACTGCTGCTGCTACTGCTACTACTGCTGCAACGGAAGCAGCAGCAGCAGCAGCAGCAGCAGCAGTAGTAGTAGTAGCAGCAGTAGTAGTAGTAGCAGTAGTAGTAGTAGTAGTAGTCCAATAGTCCAATAGAAATATGGATTTTGTCTGTAAAAATGTCAGTGTCTCAATACTCCCACTAGAGGTCAGCAGAGTCAAACAAACTGATAAAGTAAACTGGTCTGTGCCCTCTTAATCTTTTGCACTATTTATTCTCCTTATTTCCACATTTGTTCGATAGGTTGACCTCAGATGTCGCAGCCCAATTACAGCGTTGTTTGTGCAGCAGTCGTATCACTTTCACAGTGCGTCTTGAGCACCAAACGCTCAAGGCAGCCACTACCTCAGCACTTCTATCGGGAGCGTGTCCAACAAACCCGTTCACCCCACGAAAACACAAACAGATCAATAATACGCGGTGCAGAGGAGCAGATAACCTCGCTTTCATCCGCGCTCTCACCTTTCATCTCTTACTGGAAGCCAATCCGCCGTTTCCTCTGTTGCCATCAGACGGACAAACAGAGGCCGTGACCTACACTCTCCGTAAATAACACTAACTGGGCCTTGACCTTTGACCCGCAACGACAAGGTCACTCAGGTGAGACGTGTAGCGGGCAGAAGTGATGACAGGTTCAATTGAAACAGACGGACAAAAGGGACTTTTATTTCATTTGGTGGCGCAGAACGCAGGTGCAGGTCTGTGTCCAAATGGTCAGGTGGAAGTGCTGTTCACCTATAGCTTGCTTTGTTTTCTAGATTACAGATGTTGTTACCGGTTAAACATGTTCTGTGATAGCCTCCATGGGTAAAGGGACTTCAGTTAATTTTACAATGTTAATTTTACACAGACTCTGTAGTAAAGAAGTTTCTTCCTCAAGGACACAACAGAAAATCCAATTTTAACTATGCATTTATTCCATATACTGTTCAAGATAAAAAAATTTGCTACGAGCCAATGTGAAAATACATAGCCTACAGAGGCCTAGGCTGTATTTCATATAGTTTCCACCATCATAATGAGTGTTCCATGTAAAAGCCTTGCTTCAGCACCTTCTTTTCATTAGTAGGTCTAGACCTACAGCCTCACTATAGGCTATATCTATATCTTTATTTGTCAAACTGGAATCCATTCCTGAACATACAGTCCATCACAACCACTTACTACAGCCGCACTTAGACCATATGCTGCAAATCAATGTTTGGCCTACTTCAGAACTCCACCCTCAGAATAGTTAACCCACATCAGTCAATCGAAGAAAGGATTCTTCATGAGAGTCTGACCTCTGCCCAGGAGACCCTACCTTACAGTCCTCAAGCAGGATGCAGTGTAAAACAAGTTTCTTTTTTGTAATGTTACGTTGAAAACAGCAAGCAGGAAGCAGTGGACTTATGTTTTGTTTACTTTTAGGGACCTGTGGATGGAGTTAGATCATGTTGGGGTCCTCCTGGTAGAGGTCTGCAGGCCGATCCCTCTCTCTCAAAAAAATTCGCACACAAACTTAAGTCTGCTGTGTTGTGGTCAGCTCTAAGTCCTGCTGAGAGGCTTACAAGTTTAAAACACTTCACACTTTTCCTCCTTAAGTGTGGTAATCCTGCAGCCTGTTTGCTAACACTGCTGAGTTAAGAGTGGACCCATAAGCTTGGCATTATGCTCTTACCAGTAGGAATAATCACACTGTAACAATGTATGCATGAGTGCCTGTGGGTTGTGAATCTAGTATGCTGACTTACATGGTATAGTTGTATAATAGGCCTAGTGCTTCTATAGTTGAACCATGTTGTTGTTAAAGTTGTCATTGCTACTGGGGAATGAGTCAGGAGGTTAGCATGACCCTGACCTTTCTCGGAGTGGATCAAGGCTCAGCAGACACACCCCTCCGACCTGAGCCTATTCTAAATACAGATTAGTTTACAACATAGCATGCAACACAAAACAAGGCCGTCGGACAAATGCATGTCGGAGCAACCTGGACTTTCCCTGGAATATAAATATACACACTGCAAAAAACAAAACAAACAAAAAAACATAAATTATTGTCAACTGCATATGACAAGTTTTCATGTATTTCTCTTTTATTACATTGTTCAGTTGGATCATATATGTACTAAATATTTATCACAGTTTTATGTCAGTGAATGGTGTTTTTTTGGAAAATGTTGAAAAGAAATGTACAAAGATACAGCCCGTAGCAGTGAGTTCTAAAACACCTCTCCATGTTATCTATGCTGTTTTTTCTGGCAGTTTAAAGTTTTATTTGATAAAAATAAACATGCAGTCATTTTTTATAGTCTAGTCATAACTGTTTTTATAATAACGTCATATGTGTAATATTATGGTTGCTAGGTAACAGTTACCTGAACGTATGTCATATCTGTTGCCTATACAAACCAAGAAGAAACAAAAAAAAACTTTTAAGACTAGAATTTTTTTTTTTTTTTAAAGAAGAAGCTTTTTAGTAAAATCTTAAGCTATCTGAATGTCAACTATGTTGGAACCTGTCATATGCACTTTAAGAGGTAAATGTCAAGTACTCAATATAGGTCTGTTATAATTTACTGCGCTAACAGCTGTTGTGACTCGTTCCTGGCACCTCCAGTGTGATGTAATGCATTCTGTCATTGTTACAACACAAACTCAGTGTTACAGGTTTTATTCCGATGGAGAACATGATGTGATGCAGTCCACCGAAAACAACTCACTCCAGTGGCCTGACTTTTAGCCTTTGTCACACTGAGGTCAGTCTGTGTTTCTGAGATCAAGTCAAAAGATCCATATCTTGACAATATTTGTAGACAGCATGACATGTTGACATGTTGGATAACTGTGAAGCTCTTCCTCTTGTTTTTCAAAAGGATTTTATCAGAGTTGCACAATGTATTTACCTGCACATATACATTTATATAATTATGTCTTATTTAACAGTCTCTTACTTTTGGTGTTTATTTTGAATTTATTATTACCATTCATTGTTGTTCTTTGTTATTATAATATATTGTGATGTGTGAGCAACTGTGCCTAAATAATTTCTCTTTATTGATCAATAAAGTTTGTCTAAGTAACTGTTACAGAATACTGTATGAGTCCATCACCTGCATGTTTCAGAGGAGATATGGCATGGTGGCTGAGTGACTAGCACTCATGCTTCACAGGAAAAAGGTTCCGGGTTTAATCCCCAGGTCACCTGGGCCTTTCTGTGTGGAGTTTGCATGTTCTCCCCATGTCTGGGTGGGTTTCCTCTGAGTACTCCGGTTTCCCCCATCAACCCAAAACAACAAAAACATGCACCACAGATCATTGACTCCAGGAAGAATATCTGTGTGGAAGCATAGGCCAAATAAATACAATAAATGTTATTGCGTTGTCTGGAATGTTTCACAATATGGCATTAAACGTATCTGTGTAAGATAATCAAGCACATATACATACACATATCATAAATCTATCTCTTAAAAAAAAATCTATTTCATCATAAAAATCATCATGTATAGTGAGTCGGAACCTAAATAGACAAATGATTATATGTCTACAAAGCAACAGTGAAGTGTTTACCCATAAGTGACATATCAGGGCCTGCATAGATTCCAGGAAATGCCATTCATGTTTATATGGAAAAGTGGGTAAACAAACCAATCAAAATAGGCTATTATTTAGTATTCCTGCCACCTCTCTTAGGTTGCGTTGACCCACATGTGACAATAACACTTCAAATGCTAGAATAATTCTACTAAAGATCTAAACTAGACCATAAGGGACATTTTCTCTGACGTTATATGCTTTGTCAATTCAACAAGAAACCTTCCTTACAAAAAAGGAAAAGTCGACTAATGCTGATTTATTAATTTACTGGGCCTGAGCTGGACTTTGCACTTAGCATTGATCCAGAATAGACAGACTTAGACAAACTTTATTGATCCACAAGAAAAATTATTTTGATACAGAAGTGCACACATCACAATATATTATAATTACAATAGAAAAAATATAAATGTTAATAATACCTTCAAAATAAGCAGCAAAAATAACAAGAGACTGGTGTCAAATAGGGTAAGGAGAAAACAGTGCAAAAACCTATGCTCCCTAAAAATCCCACTATTTGTCTACGTGAGCATTGCCTTCATTTTGGAATTGCCGCACGCCTCTCTTCTTTTTGTTGCCATGACAAATATTACTGGATCAGACAAAGGCACCAGCTCCATTACCAGGGTTCATTTGAGGACACTGTCTACTACTACTATTCATCCAAAGAACAAACAAAGATGATACAGAGCCAAACACACCATGTGATCCAATCTGATAGCCATCTGACTGCAAATCTCCCATCTCTCCGATATCAACACCAAACATGGCTCTTCCTCACTTCCTCCTCCCCTCCTAAAAAAACAGAAGTCTGCTCCAAAATATGGAAATAGCAGCGTGTCTGTTGTGAAGAGCACGCCTCCGCAGCAGAGGGCCCGATTAAAAAGAGAGGCACACGTCATGCTAACAGGGAGCGAGTGGGCAGAGTGTGGGAGTGTGTCTGTGGGAGGACTTCCATACGATCTGCTTCCTCTATTCATCCTGTATCAAGTAACAATGAATGAATGATGTTAGTTTAGAATGAAAGAGACTGTTCTTTCACCTGAGGTTAGTACACAGGCAAAATGTTAAAGGTCCCATGGCATGAAATTTTCACTTTCTGAGGTTTTTGAACGTTAATGTGAGTTAATGTGAGCTCCCCTACCCATGGCTAAAAGTTGCGAAATGTTTAAACTGAGCATTTGCGGTCCTTTTCTGCGTTACACAAAACCAGTGTTCAAACGGGCGAGTTCGGACAAGGCACCTTATTGATGTCAGATCAGCAAATGCAGCTCCAGCCCCTCCCTCTGTCTCCGCTCAGGTCCCTGTATATCCCGCCCATAGAGTTTGGACTGTGAATGCGCTACGCAATGCATTCACATTGCGTGCTTGGAGGCACGTCCGAGTGTTTCTAGGCTCGGAAGTCCTTTATCTGAGCCTCTGGACCTTTGAACAGCAGTGGTTTAATTTTATTTTATGTGGAAATGTGTTTATTTTTCAATGGAACGCTTGAAATCTCTCCCCCCGTGCAAAAACAAGGAAATGGATCAGCTGAGAGCTAGAGCCGAGAGCGGAGACTTTGGCCACGCCCCCACCCTCTATTATTGGCCAGCTTTTTTCTCCTCATTTGCATTCAAGCAACAACTCCCATTATGACCTGTTCTGAGGGAGAAAAATTACTCTTTCTCATCTTATCTCTGTTTCTCATGCACTGAGTGTTGATTTTGAAGAAGGATTCATTTACAGTATTAGGGAACCATTAAGGAGCCATATAAAAGCATCAAGAAGTACCATGTCATGGGATCTTTAAAGATGCACGATGTAACTTTTTGGTTTGGGGTCCTTCACCTGCTTCTAGGGATATGTCATTGCTCTGCCTGGAATGTTCCACAGTATGACATTAAACAGCTCTACCTTACCTTATTACAGTAGAAAAATATCTAGAAAAACAACCATTCTGATCTGGTCTGGTTTGGTCTCCATGATGACAGAAAGTTTTAACACTATACTGTGAAACATTCCTGACAAAGTAATAACATGTCCATGGAAAAAAGCATTTAAGGGACCCAGCTCAGCACCAGAAATGTTACACAGTGCACCTTTGATTATAATTAAAAGGATGTTCTCACTAAAAAATAAAACACAAAACACACACACATGCACCCACACACACAAGCACCCACACACCCACCCACACACACACACACACACACACACACACACACACACACACACACACACACACACACACACACAGAAACACACACACACACACACACCCACACACACAAGCACACCCACACCCACACACACACACACACACACACACACACACACACACACACACACACACACACACACACACACACACACACACACATGCACACACACACACATGCACACACACACACACACATGCACACACACATTAAATAAAATAATTGAAATAAAAAAACATTTTTTTTTGGGGGGGGGGGGGGGGTGAGCAGGGCCACCTTTCCACAGATATGACCAGTAACTTGACCTGGCAGTGCGCTTGTCTCCATTCAGATAAATATGTTTAATGCAATGCAAAACATTCTAGGTAACGCAACTGAATTTCGATGGAGACAAGCATCTGGCTGGAAATTACTCCAGAGAAGTTACATAGTGAACACAAACAGTGAGAGATACACAAGTACATTCATACCGTACTCCATACATACAACTGTACAACAACAACTCACCTTTATGTAACAGATAATCATATGTCATGTCAATCATTACTTCATCTTTGCACTGTTTCTCCTTATGAGATATTGAATTACCATATTTCTATATTTTATTTGTACTTACAGTATATACACATACATTTACATAATTATGCCATATTTGACACCAGTCTCTTGCTATTTTTGCTACTTTTAAAAAATGTATTATTACCATTTATATTTTTGTGCTTTATTATTATATATATTGATTGGCTTAAGCCTAAATTCAAAAACCCTCCAACCCTCATGGCAGTCTTGGTTCTGGAACATATGATTTCCTTATAGGCCTATCCATCTTTCTAAGCTTATGAATGAATGCATACACTGTCAAAAGCTAATGTTCTTTGCTTGTTTAGAATGGACATACCAGGAAATGCAGTGTGACCAAAACAGTATATGAATCAGTAGAAACCAAGAAGCAGACTCTTTACAAAAGAACAAGAATGAATGAACTGGCTGTACTTGATTCTGCACATTTCTTCTGTCGATTATATTGTAAAAGGCAACGAATAGTCTTCTTATTCATAATTAAATCAAATGACAGTAGTGAGGCCTGGCTGCTCCTTCTGGATAGTTACAGCAGATGGTTGGCATTCACTCCACAGTGCACATTGTGGAAAAGAGAGGAGGGATTCTGGAAATTAGGAAGCCATTTTCAACCATTTGCAGTTGTCTCATGTTTCATTCATTCACAGTGATACAATTCAAATCACGTCTGCAGTGGGAAGAGGAGGCATACCTGTCATGATGTTCCAACACAGTACCACTCTTGTGTATTCATAGTACGCCATGTACTTGAGGCATTGCTTTGTAAACATTAAAAGAGGGCAGCCAAGGTCGATCAAAAAGTGCTGGTTAATATTTGTGTTTTGAAACTACACTTGCAAAAAGGGCAGCTTCAATAACAATACCATTTCACACATGGATAGAAATAATATAAAGGAAAAAAAAAACAATCCCATCTAGCCTATATAAATTCCTGATAGCCCAAATGTGAACACAGACACTGCCATCAAATCTCCTGTTCTTGTCAGACTGTAATATACAAGAGTGACATAAGATTATTAACCCTTATGTTTAAGTAATGCAGGTTTGATGAAGCCTGACCTGTCTGTCTAACTATCACCTCCTCTTGTAAAGGTCAGAGAGGATCTAGTGGTTCAGTGCACATGCAATGTCTGTGGGCCACTATCATGCTTAGTGAATAACCTCACACATGGGTTTTCACGGTAAATTAATTAACTTAATATGTTCAGAATGCAGGATGTCATTTACATGTTGGGTGAAGTCATAACTTAATTACACCAAGGCTTCAGAAGGGGGGGGTAATGAAAAGCACCACCTGGTTTGCTTGTAAAATATTAGAAAGAGCAAAATTAAATGGTCCATCTTACACTATTTTCTGATCTATCTTATAATGTGGTTTACTCATCACAAACATACCTGTGTTGAGTGTTTTATTTCATTCATATATTTTAGCACACAAACCCTGTATATTTAGGCTGAGTTCTTCTCTCAAACAGAAAATATATTGTGAATACCTTGTGATGTCATGTGGCAATACAGGAAGTGCTCCACTGTGTTTTTAAACTCCATTCACCTTCACTCTAATCATATGGATAATCTCAGTCCTGGAAGTGGCCAAGCTCTGCTAAACTAAAGGTAAAAAGTAGCTGCTAATTTGAGAACTACCTCTTCATGACATTACAAGGTAAAACAGAGCATTTCATTGGGTTACTCAAACAAAACGCTCCTCCACGTACGTTTTTGATGAGGTAACAACATTATAACATGGCTTAAAGATCACAAGAGTCAATTTTGAATAATATAGGACCTTTAAATTCCAGATACAGAAGATAAACAGAATGATCAGGTTGAAATATATGTATTTCCTTTGATAAAGGAACAAAAATACACAAAGGTTAAAATGTGCTTGAGTCAAGGTGGTTTGATTCTAGCTCCACTGCTGTTATTTTCACCCACCTTGCCTAGGCATGTGTTTGGAGTTGCCAGATCAGTGGGGCCATATAGATCGATAGACAGACAGATCACACTTGTACACTTGGGTCTACAAATTTCACCATTACTGCTTATAGTGCATTAATAATGCAGGAAATTGCATCGATACAGGTTATAAGATAAGATAAGATAAGATAAGACTTTATTGATCTCACACAGGAGAAATTTACTTGTCACAGTAGCTCCAGGTAGGGACAGTTCGAACAAGAAGACAAGTGCATGCAGGCAAAAAAAGGCATAAAGATAGGTGATAATAATAATAATAAAAAAAATAAGTAATAAATCGAATAATAATAATAGTAGTGATAATAATAAAAAACAGTGACAGGGAGAGTATTGAAAAAATTGGAAAAACGATATTGCACGATAGGAGTATTGAAAAAACAACAATATTGCACATTGGGAAAACGATATTGCACGGTAGGACTATACAGTAGAATTATACAGTCTGATGGCGGTGGGGATGAAGGATCTGCGGTAGCGCTCCTTCTTGCACTGGGGGTGCCTCAGTCGGTTGCTAATGGAGCTGCTCAGCTCCTCTACAGTCCGGTGCAGAGGATGAGAGGTGTCGTCCATGATGGACGTGAATTTGGCCAGTACCCTCCTCTCAGCCACCTCCTCTACAGAGTCCAGAGGACAGCCCAGGACAGAGCTGGCCCTCTTGACCAGCTTGTTGAGTCTTATATGCGTTTATATACCACTACATGACATTACAAGATGGAACAGAGCATTTTGAGCTTTGCAGATGTAGATAGACAACGGATAGAAAGGATTACTTAAAGGTCCCATGACATGGTACTTCTTGATGCTTTTATATGGCTCCTTAATGGTTCCCTAATACTGTAAATGAATCCTTCTTCAAAATCAACACTCACTTCATGAGATATGACTCTGACAGTCTTCATGAGGCTAGAAATGTGTCTAAAATGCTTTATTGTGGGTGTTGCTGCTTCAGGGCAAATGAGAAATTTCTTCCGTGTTTTACACAAGAAGACAGATGAGAGACTTTGCAATGAAAAAAAGCATATTTACACAGAAAATAAAATTAAACCACTGGTTTTTCAGAGGTCCAGAGGGTCGGGTAAGGGACTTGCGAGCCTAGAAACACTCAGACGTGCCTCCAGGCAAATAAAAAAATGCATTTCGCATTGTAGCGCATTCACAGTCCAAACTCTATGGGCGGGATATACAGGGACGCTGAGCGGAGACAGAGGGAGGGGCTGGAGCTGCATTTGCCGATCTAACGTCAATAAGGTGCCTTGTCCGAACTCGCCCGTTTGAACACTGGTTTTGTGTAACGCAGAAAAGGACCGCAAATGCTCAGTTTAGACATTTCGTAACTTTTAGCCATGGGGGGGGCCCTAAACAGGGTAGGGGAGCTCACATTAACGTTCAAAAACCTCAGAAAGTGAAGATTTCATGCCATGGGACCTTTAAACATGTGTGAAAGAATCAAAACACAACTCCAGGTATGTTTTTGATGACATAACAACATTCTAATATGGCGTAAAGCTTACAAGAATCAATTTTGTGTAATAACCTTAAATATTGTTAAGGAGTTGTGATCATCTGTCTGCCTGTTCATCTGACTATTTAACTTACTAGTTTAAAACATCTAAAACTAAAAAAGTCCTTGATATTGTTGAAAAAAAAGTAATGTTTTATTGTTGTTGATTTACATAATCTATTCTTTCTGTTCCCTTTCTGTGCCTATAATTTTGTAGTACCAATGCTTTCACTTGGGTATAGGCCCAGTTATCCCCCAGCTCTGGTTATCTCAAGATGTTTTCCACAAAGCTCTTTGGGCACAATTGTTGCTTTTCTCCCTGCAGCTGCTGAATTATTGAGCAGAGCTATCATTGTTCAAGCACAGCAAGTTTTACAGTACTATTAGGCCAGCCCTCGTTCTAATGCGGCTCTCCATTAGACTGAGTAGCACCTGCATCCACATCCACACAAACACACACAATCATATAATTCTTACAGCGTTGTCATCTCCCACGGGACTAGGTTGTTTTTCAAAAGGTGGTCCGGTCTGCGTACGTCAGAAAATGTGCTTACACTATGGCCCGGCGGACTCTTGCTGGCTCAACAGTATTAGCGCGCATCTGTCCGGGGAGCGTCTCAGGAGCGTCTCTTGGGCCCGCAGATTAAAACCACCATCACACGGAAGGATGCAACATGATTGGAACACAGGCGTTCCCATCACCTCGGTGTTTATGCATGCAGCCCGGTGACCGCTTTATGTGCACAGTGACCATCTTCTCCATCATCACAGCTGTAAAAAAAAACAAAAAACCCTGCTGCTCCTTTGGCCTTTGCAAACCCAAAAACATCCATGTTTATTATTCTTGCAGCCCGGTGGTTTCACTATTAGTTAGGGAGGTGGTTGTGGATGAATTGCAAGCCTGTATTGGATCTGTTTATAGCTGTGAGTAAAATACAACATGTTGAACAACACAAAGCCTTTATGGTTGAATTAAAACAAAATACACATAACATTACCAACTGCAAATGGGACATTACCCATTTAAAACAAGTTATCCTTTAAACATCCTTACTGTTCTCCTTTGTACTGCCGCCTACCAGTCACGATTTCTTCTTTTATATTAGGAGTAAACTGCAACAATACTAAACTAAACTGTAACTATAACTGTATATAGCTGGGATTGTACATCTTATTTGATATTGTACCCAAAACAATTTCCCTTGTGGATCAATAAAGTTTGTCTAAGTCTAAGTCTAAAGTTAAATCAATGACCTGGGCCACTCACTATTGCTGTGAAAGCTGATTATTTTACTATCTGAATGAGTGTTTAATTTTTCAATTCAGTCTGACTTTAATTATAGATGTCAAGATTTGTTGTGCTGCTTAAATAATGGTCTGTTGGATTGTTTGTCAAAGGGCTCATATTATGCTGTTTTCTGATCTATGTTACATGTTTTTGTTTACTTGTCAGAAACATGCCTGGAGTTGAGTTTTGTTGCATTCACACATTTAACACCCAAATCATGCATATTTAGTTCTTCTCTCAAACAGAAAGCACTCTTTTTCACCTTAGGATGTCATGTGGTAATACAGAAAGTGCTCCATTGTGTTCTTAAACTTCTTACACCTTCACTAGTATCATTTGGATAATTTCAGCCTTAGAGTCTATCTCTACTAAAAGGTAGCTTTTAACTTAAGAGTATCGTTTCATTACATCACAAGGTGGAACAGATCATTTTGAGCTTTGAAGGTGTAGAAAGACTAATTACAAAGGATTACTCAAGCATAATGTGAATGAAACAAAAAGTGCACTCTATTTATGTTTTTGATGAGGTAACAACATTATAACATGACTGTAAGCTCACAACAGTCAATTTTGCATAATATAGGACATTCAATAATTAAATCAAATAATTATATATATTTTTTTCTTCATAAACAGTCAGCAAAGAAAGGAATATGCCATTTTACTGCACTGCAAGGTAGTGACCTCCCTGAAGATACTAACTCCAACCACAACCACAACCACAACCACAACCACATTTGTACTTTTACTACAACTATTCTAAATCAAGAGCGTCATTCCAGACCAGTGAATAGTCCACGTGTCATCTAAATCATCCCCATTGTGAGATAGGGCTGCACCAGTTAAACTTTGCAAAGTGACTGTTATTCCCCACACCATTCCTCATGATTTCCGGCTGAACGTTGCTCAAATGAAGTGAAGTGATGCTGACAGATTCCTGCTGTGTCTAGTCTGTATTTATTAAAGCCTGACAGGGTGTAACCAGAGAAAAGTCACTGTGCTTGATGAAGACAAGTGACGCAGGCATGGAAGCTAGTGCTAAATCCTGCTTATTTCAGCACCGTCACACATGGAGACCCTCAGATCTTCAAGTACCCCATTTCAGGCGTATCAGCGACCCCCTCCCACACACATTGCCCCTGTCAAAGTCATCTCTGCAGGCCACAACCTACACCCCACCATTGCCCTGAACCCATGGAATAATCATCTCCCTATATGCATAAATATGTGTTCTTTCTTCTTTATGTATAATTCATCCATACACAAGGTTAGTCAAGCGATGGGGAAAATACAGCGCCTTGCCTTCACAGCACCTCGACATTATTCCAACTTTGTGCTCTTTCTTTTGATTGCGGTATTAAATGTCATATGCAACAAGATGGTGATTTGCAATTTCAAACAGATGGAATACATTACATATATTTTAGGTCCAGGTTATGCACTATAGTAAAGTGCACATAGGCAAATGCGCAGTCTTATCTCTCATATATGTTCACAGCTAACAGTGTTTGCACCTATGAGCTATTCATTAACCAGGCTGTACTCCTACCACTACTTTGAAACATCATTAAACACAGAATAGAAGGGTGAGACGTTGCGATGTAAATGTATGCAAATGAGCCAGAGTCCAGTCGACATGTTCTATGCAGCATGGACACATGGCTGCAAGAAAAAGAAGTTAACTCAGTGGTGCAGATTTGGCTGGCTGCTCTTGCGAGTTAAGCCTAGAATGAGTTTTTATCAGTGGATTTGCTAACAAAATCATTACATAGCAGAGATTTCCATTCAGGTTTAATATATGCACAATTAAACCAGTCTCAATCAATTACAATCATCTAATTTTCATTAATAGGTGAATAACTGATTCACAGTTTGATTCACAATTAAAGATGCAATATGTGACTTTTCTGGTGGAGGGTCCAACACCTGCTTGTGTCCATGGAGATATTTTTGCTTTACCTTTACCTTTATTTTCTGATCTGTTATTTATTATAATGATGTTTCCTCATCACAAACATACCCGGAGCTGTGTTTTGTTTCATTTGCATGTTTAACACACAATTCTGCACATTTAGGCAGTGTTCTTCTCTCAAACAGAAAACACTCTGTTCCACCTCGTGATGTCATGTGGTAATACAGGAAGTGCATTTTTAACACACCTTAATTTGAAAACTATTGCTTCATGACATCGCAAGGTGAACTAGAGAGCTTTGGAGATGTAGACAGACCAATAAACCAGGATTACTCAAATGTGTGAAAGAAACTAAACACAACTCCAGGCACGTTTTTGATGAGGTAACATGGCTTAATGTAACAATGCTTAAAGTTTGCATTTGGCTTCATAGTGAGCTAAATTGTAAATAAGCCTGTATTTCTTCTCTTTGCTTTGTATGTAGCATGGTCAAATAAAGAATAGCTGCCAATAAAACAAAGGGATCTGAGTACTGTGAATGACGCAGAAGTAACATGAGATGGTGCTGCAATGTCCCCAGGCGTGGGTGCCAGGGTCAGACATGACGACAGGGAAAAACTTCAAAAAGCTCATGTCTGTCATCTCATCTCCTGCTACTGTATCAGGAAAACCTCCACTTACCTCAATACAACACGTCCTCCATACCAACTCAGAAAGGCAACAATTTTCCATGTGCAAAGGTATCTGTAACGTGGATTAAAGCTTGATTTTGCAGCAGATGTCATCCACATTACCTAGCGGTGTGATGCTAACTGTAGGCATGTTCTGTCTGAGGCTTTGTTCGACTTTAATCTGAGTTTTGTTTTAACACAATTTCACCATAAAGAACTGATTTAACTGGAACCACAACAGGTGAGCTGATTTGTGCTGTTAAACAAGTCCCTGTTTAAATCATTTATTTTTTCTTAGTTGGCTATGTTTGCTAATGTGTGCATTGTGTCTCCATGGTAACTCCTTAACATGTCACCACTGGGGATACATGTAGAACACACCCAGCGTGATCTCTTTGACTTGAAATTATAATCCAGTTTTCTCACCCCAATGGCTATTACTTGAAAATAGAAGCAACATATTAAAAAAATCTCACATCTGCAAGTAGCCTATAAGGTTTTCATTTGCTTTTGAGTTGTTTACTGTCATGGCAACAATACTAATGCTTCATATTCTGACCCCACTGGTATATCTCATATCCAGTTCAGTAGCAGAAGCATCAACTCCTTATCTACTCCATAACCACAACACAACAACACTATCTCCATCTCAATAGCAGGACCATCTTGTTCTTCCACACCCCATCACCACCTCATTCGGAATTAAATTATTATTATTATTATTATTTTACGTTACCCCAAAACAAAAACAAAATGAACAAAATTTAAAGGAGACAGTCTATGTACATTCTACTGTTATAAGCCTTTAACCGTGTCACAGTGCTGTTCCATCAGCAAGAGCTTACTCAAAATTGTTTGATTGACTCATCCAGCTACACGTAATCCTGTAGTCAGTGTTTTGCATCCGAGGCTTGAATGTTCCAGCAATTTCTGTTTTCACTACCCCCTATATCCTACTCCCACCCACAACCCCATTCTAAGTAGTTATTATTTGAAAAATGAAGACTCCAAATATATGTTGGCTTCTAAAATGTCACGTAGCCACTTTTCAAAAATAAAAACGCATGATAATCTCCTGCTTGTTATAGTAAAATGCTAAATGAGGCCTAGGAAGTCAATGGAACAATTTCTATTCCCTTAGATCAATATTTTTTATATACAATGAATAAAAATGTAAAACAATGATATGTTATAGTTTAAGTACATGAAAAAACTTAACGTATTATCTTTAATTAACTCTAGCTTTTAGCCATGTTAATGCTGATAATGTTGTTACCTCATCAATTATGCTATGTTTCATTTACACATTTCAGTAATCCTTTATTCTGAGTCTGTCTACATCTCCAAAGCTCAAAATAAAGCTCAAAATAATCTTATGATGTCAGGAAGCTATAGTTTTCCAGTTAACAGCTGCCTTTTACCTTTTGTTCAGTAGAGATTGCCAATTCCAGGACTGAACTTATCACATGACATCACAAGGTGGAACAGAAGAAGAGAGACAAATTAAGCCCAAATGTGTAGTTAAACATAAAAAAGCCCTTTAAGAATGAAATACTTAATTGTCCCTGACTCAGCTTCCACTGGAATGAACATGTGCTGTGCTGCTTTGGTGAGATCCGACCAGGACGTGAAGAGGATGTTTCCTGTACTGTGTAGCGGTCCGCCTCTTCACATCCTCACACCCCCATCATCAACATTGGCGAAAGCTCTTGAATTCTGACTGCTCTCCCCACACGCTCTGCAGCCTGCTGTGAGTAATGCTGCTGTCGGCACTTCCTACTCCACTACTCCACTATCATGTCAGATTAGACACTGTCTGAACACAGCACTATCTGATTCATTGTCAACAAGCACAACAGACACAGATCACAGTGAAAAGTTAAATATTTAAAGGTCTTATATTATACAATTGAACAATTGGCTCTTGTGAGCTTTAAGTCATGTTATAATGCTGTTATCGCCTCAAAAACATACCTGGTTGTTTTTGCTTCATTTACACGTCTGAGTAACCCTTTATTATTAGTCTGTCTATATCGCCAAAGCTTAAAATGCTCTATTCCACCTTGTGATTTCATGTAGTGGTAGTTTTCAAGGTAACAGCTACATTTAGTTTGAAAGAGATTGGCCGTTCAAGAGCTGAAATCATCCAAATGATTGTAATGAAGGTGTATGGCGTATAAAAACACAGTAGAGTACTTCATGTATAATCACAAGGGAGAACAGAGTGTTTTCAGTTTGAGAGAACTAAATATGAAGGAGTGTGTTAGGTATGTGTGAATGAAACAAAACACAACTCCGGGTATGTTTTTGATGAGGAAACATCATAGATGAGAAAATAGCATAATATGGGCCCTCTAAGACTGCATTTCGTCCATATTCATGTGATCATTATGCATGCGCTATTATGCATGTCTGTGATCATACATATTACCTATCACTTCCACTTTAATTGCACATAGACATAAGAAAAGGGCCCATATCAATAACACTGCACAAGGCAAATATTCTCATTTTTCAAATAATTTGCTTGAACGCACATATGAAGCATCAAATTAATATATTTATGTGTCTAGAATACACTATTCTAACCAATTCCTTCATTAGCGGTGTGTGTGAGCACGTGGGGCCCCTCCTCCTCTCCTCTGTAACTCCCCTGTGTCCCTTGAGAATTCCATTATAATCCCTATCAGCATCAAATTTATTAGATATCATGACTCAAATTGAAACATGTTGCACTTCAGAATAAATTGTGTTGCTGTGTTGTTGCCATGCTCATAAAAGGATGTTCAGTGAGTGATTATTTTCTTCAGGGCTGTACGCAGTGACAGTTTAATGCAATCACAGAGCATGCAGGATTCATTTACCAACAAAAACAATAGTAATGTAATGATCACACAGGTGCCTGACCCCGATCATTCTCTGCGGAAAAAATACAGTTACCATCATGCAATTTGTGCTCTCTGTCAAGCTCAATTTCACCTCTTGAAATACAGAAAGATATATATTTTAAAGGTGTGCGGTGTAACTTTTTGCTTGGGGGTTCAGTCACCTGCTTGTTTCTATGGATTTGTCATTGTTCTGCCTGGGAATGTTTCACAGTATGACTTTAAACAGCTCTACCTTACATTTATTTACTTTTAAGTAATTTCCATTTTATTTTGCCACTTTGTCTTTATTTGGTCTACACATATATGAATAATTAAGTGTATGGAGTGTCTTACCCACAACACTTGAGCACAATTGGGTGAGGTTTGAACCAAAACCCTGATTGGTGGGTGAACCCATGTCACTGCACATAGATTTGTACACTCAACAAAAATATAAATGCAACAGTTTTGTTTTTGCTCCCATTTTTCCTGAGATGGACCCAAAGATCCAAAATTCACTCCAGATACACAACACTACCATTTCTCTCAAACATTGTTCACAAATCTGTCCAAATGTGTGACAGCGAGCACCTCTACCCCGCCGAGACAATCCACCCCACCTCACAGGTGCGCCACATCAAGATGCTGATCCGACATCATGACCAGTGCACAGGTGCGCCCCAGACTGCCCACAATAAAAGGCCACCCCGAAATGTGCATTTTTTTTTTTTTTTGCTTTATTGGGGGTCTGGGGACTCAGAACCAGTCAGTATCTGGTGTGACCACCATTTGCCTCATGCAGTGCAACACGTCTTCTTCGCATAGAGTTTATCAGATTGTCAGTTGTGGCCTGTGGAATGTTGGTCCACTCCTCTTCAAAGGCTGTTATGGACAAAGAACACAGGTGCATTTTATTGATGGCATTTTGAATGCACAGAGATACCGTGATGAGATCCTGAGGCCCATTGTTGTGCCATACATCCATGAACATCACCTCATGTTTCAGCAAGATAATGCACGGCCCCATGTTGCAAGGATCTGTACACAATTCTTGGAAGCTGAAAATGTCCCAGTTCTTGCATGGCCAGCATACTCACCGGACATGTCACCCATTGAGCATGTTTGGGATGTGCTTGACCGGCATATACGACAGCGTGTACCAGCTCCCACTAATATCCAGCAACTTCGCACAACCATTGAAGAGGAGTGGACCAACATTCCACAGGCCACAACTGACAATCTGATAAACTCTATGCAAAGAAGATGTGTTGCACTGCATGAGACAAATGGTGGTCACACCAGATACTGACTGGTTCTGAGTCCTCAGACCCCCAATAAAGCAAAAAAATAAAATAAAAAAATGCACATTTCGGGGTGGCCTTTTATTGTGGGCAGTCTGGGGCGCACCTGTGCACTGGTCATGATGTCGGATCAGCATCTTGATGTGGCGCACCTGTGAGGTGGGGTGGATTGTCTCGGCGGGGCAGAGGTGCTCGCTGTCACACATTTGGACAGATTTGTGAACAATGTTTGAGAGAAATGGTAGTGTTGTGTATCTGGAGTGAATTTTGGATCTTTGGGTCCATCTCAGGAAAAATGAGAGCAAAAACAAAAGTGTTGCGTTTATATTTTTGTTGAGTGTACAAATCTATGTGCAGTGACATGGGTTCACCCACCAATCAAAGGGTTTTGGTTCAAGTGTTGCGTTTATATTTTTGTTGAGTATAGATAATAAATGATATCTTATAGCTTGATTTGTATTTGAATATGCCCTCTGACCTTCTGCATATAAACTGCCATTATTTTCTTTTCAGGCTTAAATCATGTAAGAAAAGGTATGGCCAATTACAAATTAAATCTGCATATATTTTCAGGGGGAGTGCTAATTATAATGACAAAGCAGGAATAACAACATGGCTTATACATATTTCACTTAAAGCAGTGCTGATTGAATGTTCTGCTAAAGCAAGCCCTCAGTGACCTGAAGAAGACTATTCTGCTCATTTGTATAAAAAAGTCATCAACATTCCATTTAAGGGCCTGATTGGCTAATTAGAATACATGCATAATTGAACACACTGACCCCATCCCTCTGATCTGTCTTCATTAAATCAGTGCTGTCATTGCCTGCCATTGTTTTGATTTCTGCTTACGAGGCTAATTTAAAGAATGCACTGATTGAGAAGTAAGTAGTTTTTGAAAGTAAAACACATCTTCACAGAGATTGTTATACAAAAAAAAGAACTGCTGAACTACAGTTGCAGATTTGAAAGCCTTATCTATGCTATTGCTTTTAACATATAGAGACATGTCTGTTTTATTATTTAATTCTATTTCATTCATTCATTCATTTATTAATTTCGAGCAGTAAAATAAATACAGAAATAAATACATGTAACTAATATACTGTCAAATACATTTGTTTTTTGCTCGAAAAGGAGTGGGAAGAAGAAAACTTATTGAATCCCACCCCTGTCTTCCAAAACATAACTTAAATCATTGATTTAGCTTCCTTGTCAGTTCAGTTGAAAAACACAAAATCAAAACAAAACAAAGGCAAATTCCATTCTTGTACAAAAAAAAACAAAACAACTTTTGATCAGGGACAATAAATTACACATAAGGTGTTTCTATCAGGAACCAGGAAACATACCAGCAATGGTAAGCCCAAAAAATACAATGGTAACACAACTACAATAACACACATACATAATACCAACGATGGTAAGAAAACAGCAGATACCAAAGCACAAAACTGATACAGAAAAGTGTTATTTGACAATTCATTCAAACTCATATTTAAGACAGGAAACACCAAAGCAACAGTATGCAGTGAAGGGAGGAATACTTTTTGAATGTATTTAGTTGTAGTATGTATTTTACCTGCATTAAAATGTATTTTGTAACATATTCTGATACATGGGGCAATCAGAGGATTGTATTCGGAATACTCTGAATACTTTTACTTTGAATTGCATTGTAAAATGTAATAGGATTTAAAAAAAACAACTTTATGTTTGTTTCACTGTTTATTCTGCATTTATTTTTTACTATTTTTCACTTCACTTGAAGAATACAGTTACTCAAAATGAATATTCAGAATATGTATTTTCAGTAGGCCTACACATATTCAGTTACTTCCCAACACTGATAGTATGCAATATGAAGTGGAGCTGAAGAGTGGAGAGAGACATTCAGCGATTTGTCAGAGATGAGAATTTGTAAAGATTATGTAAAATATATATATGTAAAATATATAAGTCACCTCAATATGATTACAACTTTGAGGAACACTGAGGTTTGAGCTGCCTTTTGGACATCCAGTAGATAATGTACAAACAAAAGGACCTCTGCAGCAGTTGATTGATGACACACTCTCTCTTATGGCATTCCTTGAACACAATACGACAGTCTTTTGTATTAACCGTGGCCTCTGACGTATGCAGTGTGTAACTAGATCTGTGAGTCTCCTCCATTGCTTCCTGATTCATCTTAACTGTGTCTATGGCAGTCTTATGAGGTCAAGAATGTACTACTACTAAAACCTTAGACAACAACACACACTAGAGCACATGCTGACTTGTGATCTGGACTAGTTCAAAGCCTAGTACAGCCTGTATACTTGGAAAAAATATTATCAGATGTAGTAGTTAGTTACACAATGTGATTATGTCTTACCCAGCCAAGGCCTAAATTCTCGTTTCCGTTGCCAACTATCTCTCAAGTGACCATCAGTAATTGGATTTTACTCTCCCAGCTCCATTTTGATTTTATCTATGGGAAACTGGGACCACTACCGCTAAAGAGGAGTCATGTCTTTGCTGATGTGGTTAGCTGAAAGATGGTCTAGAAACAGGAAGTACTGTCTTCCGATCACTATCTTGTATTAGGCTTTGCATTATAGTAACTTGTAACACACTACATAGCTCCAGCTGCACAATTAACTGACTTTAAATCAAGATCGAGATTCACTCTATTCCGATACGCATTCAATACGCTTGCGTCTTTTTAACCCTAGAACACTGTCACTATAAAAAGTAACGCCATTACTTTTACCGGGTAATTTTTGCCCGATTTAATATACCCAACAAAAAGTACTTGTCATGAAAAATAGATCAAAATATGACAACACATGATAGATTAGAGTGGTTTTCTTTTATTTTCAACTGTGGTATGTGTAACAAAACGGGGAAAAAAACATAGGAAGACCCTAAAAACATGCTTCAAAATTACAGAAAAATTTGGAATTTGAGAACAAAAAAATTCAAAATAATAATAATAATAAAATAATGATACTGGAAACTTGGTCTTTGGTCCACCCATTCCTGGGACATGTGAGAGTTCCCTGGTGAAGCACAGACTCTTTGACTCACGAACAGTTGCAGGAGAGAGGAATAAAAATAGTATTTTACCAGTGGGTAAAAATGACCAGTTGACTAAAATATTGTTTTTCACCATAAGATATTCCCTCTGAAATCACCACTTTGTGATATTTATTCATAACCACTGCACTAAATAAGGATAGATACACATTCCAGGACCACTCTTACTTACTATTTTTACATCCTCTTACATTAAATTCATTACCTTCTTACATTCCTCTTTCACTATTGCCTGTAGCCTGTAGGAAGGAAACACCTACACCGTCAAAGATGTCAAAAACAATGGTGAAGCTACCCAGGGACCCATGACATTCAGAAAAATGCAACATATTGAAAATCTTGTAAGTATTGTAAATATAAATCACCCCGCGATAGTGCTGTAGGGTTAAGCTAGAAGTCCACAGCCAAATCTCTGTTATTAAAGGTCCTATATTACACAAAGCTGACTGAGCTTGTGGTAATACAGATAGTACTCAATTGTGTTTTAAAACTCCACACACCTTCACTAAGATTTGTATACTTTCAGCACTGGAATGGTCAATCTCTACTGAACTAAAGGTAAAAGGAGCTGTTAACTTGAAAACTACCACTTCATGACATCACAAGGTGGAACAGGGTTTTCCACGTGAGAAAATAACTGCAGGGTTTATGTGTTAAACATGTGAAAAACAAAACAGAACAACACAACTCCAGGTATGTTTTTGATGAGGAAACAACTCTATAACATACATCAGTGAATAGGATTCACTGATGAAAAGGATTCATATCCTTTTACTTAAAGGATATGAATCCTTTAAGTAGTTCAGACATTGGAGGAAGAAATTTGAACGTTAAAGTACGTATTGTTTAAGTAAAATTTGTATTTTCTTCTTGATGCAGTTCTTTTATACAGGTTTGGGACTCACTTCCTCTCCTTTTGCATCTGTAATCAGATTTAGTATTATATTATTTGTATTGTTTGTTTGTTTTACTTGAGAGCTTGTGGCTGGAGTTAGTCTGTCACATATAATAATATCAAACCAACCATTAGCCTGGAGGTGACTTAGACCTTAAATATATTGTCCACTGACTTCAGCTGCAAGTGTCTCACAGTATTTGACAGAGAAACAAATGCTGTGTTTTGACTGTATAATAGACTATACTGGGTCATCTCAGGCAAAGCACAGCCAGCAGAAACCATAACTCATCTTCCTACACGTTCAAACTCCAATCCCTCTTTTCATTGCCTTTATTGTCTTGGTAAAATCCTTCTATGAATAATGCAGTGATAAACAAAAAGATTATATCAGCTAAATCCACAACATCAAGTTATATTTAAGCAGTGAAATATGAATAAGACATAAGCACAGACCACTATTTGTTCTATATGTGTTTTTTGTAAACTTTGTCAGCCTGTAGAACCATATGCAATAAAACTGTAACTTCCACTAAAAAAATCCTTCCAATAAACATAATGCCAAGATGTCTGTATAGTTTTAAATCTTATATGTAGTCTGCAGTGGTGGAAAAAGTACAGATTTTTGTTACTTAAGTAAAAATACAGATACCAGAACAAAGAAATACACAAGTAAAAGTATCACATGAAAAAGACCTCAGACAATAACAAAAAAGACTTTTCCTGTTCTAAAATGTAGTGGAGCAGAAAGTACAAATACCTGCTCTCAGATGTAGTGAACTTTACTTTAAAGATACCTAAAAATGATACTTAAGTACAGCACTTAACTACTTTTACTTCATTACGTTTCACCACTGGCTTTTGTAAACTTTTCACTCTATAAAACCAAATGCAATAAAACTATAACCTCCACTGCATAAATATCCTTCCATTAAACATAATGCCAATATTGGTGTATAGTTTTCACTCTTATGTGGTCTTCCAAATAAGATATAGGATTTTGATGGTACGACAATGTTTTGTTTTATTGATGCAAAACACTGTCATTAGATTCTTATTTAGTAAGGTATGTGAGCTGTGTAACATTTGAGGTACTGAGGAGGTTTTTTACGCTCTATAGCTTTTCCAATGCAGGATAGGGTCATATCTGATAAACTACCTCCAGCCACAAGGGGTAAGTAAAGAAGTAGTTTCAGTAATTTTGTCACATTTGTACAACTGCAGCACTTCACTCTTGTAAATAAGAAAATATTATTTTGTAGAAGTAGCACGCAGACAAAATTACACAAAATCGCAGCATCAATATCTAATTTCAAACCCCGTAGACTAAATAAAAAAGTCAACCAAGAGAGTGTGACGACACCGGCAGCATTCAACTCCAGTCAAATGAAGCTCACAGAGGCTGGCAGTTATAGGGTGAATTTGGCGCCGAGTTCCATATTTGGAAAAGGAATTAATTTACGGACAAAACATGGAAATAAAAACACCAGGATTATGTAGAATGGGTTAGTACAAACATTTTAAGTCCAAAATGAGGAGAGTGACAGCAGCAGGTACAGAGACAGGGGGATCAGACCTCACTTTCTGTTTGGAACATGGCGACTTGTGGGTTAGATATGTCCATTTACTTATAGAGTCTATAGCAAACCTGGAAAAAAGCATCTAAGATGTCTCTATGTTGAATTTTGGGATTACAAGATTGACTGAGCGATGACCACTCTTCTTCGCGTAAGCTATTCTAAAGCTTATTCAAGTGAACTAGCAATGTGCCAATGGATTAAGGAACAATTTCAATAGATTTAAATACATCTTTCATTTGCGGTTTGAAAATCCGGTACCTCAGCTGTTCTGTCAATCTTTTATACGAGCCCATTCTTTAAATACAAGCCTATGGACCACTTTAAGTTTTATCATGAATTTCCCGTATTCATATTTCCTCTGTGTCCCTGAGATGAATCCTTCAATAGATGACATACATATGAAATTCAGCCTATTAAAATTTTGATAATCCTCTACTGTAATGTCTGGAGCAAATCTATCCTCTTTCTTTGAAGAGGTCACTTATACATCATTGTCATTTAAATCAAACCTTGTGACTGTGGATAAGACCTAATTATGACAAATGACTGATGAAGGCATTATGGAGTCAGAATATTCTATGTGTTCCTATCTTTGAAATCAAAGCCAAAGAGCCTAAATTTGTGATGCCAGTCTATCTTATTCCGGTATATGTGTTTGGGGGAGGATGCACTCATGAATAAATATGTAGTCTTTGCTTGTCTGGGCCTACATAAACATTTTATCACCATCATTTTTTCTGAGCATGCTGTGGCTGCATAGGTCTGATATATGCCCAATCTATTCAAATGAGGGAATTCATTAATGATATGTCTCACTGACTCAGAAAATAATAGTAATAATAGATTTTTTTTTTAATTTATTCGTATAACTAATTCTTACTAAATTAATTAAATGGATCTATTTATGTCTATAAATTGTATAATTTCTTGTTTATTATGTGTTTTATTGGTGATATTTCTTATGATTTGTTGAGCACTTTGACACATCTTCTGCTATAAATGAGCTGTATAAATAAACTGGCTTGGCTTGGCTGTGTTGTCTGTAACTAGCTGGCCATTGTGACATGCTCCAGCACCAGCACCATTTGAATTAACACCTCTTGTTTATATGAATCTAAATGTATTATTGGGACCTGTTTTAACAACACGCTTAGTCAATAGATTTAGCGAATTATTCACCTACAGATTATATGCAATGAGTTAACTGAAGTAATCAAAAGTATAATCACCTACTCGCCAGCTCAATATGGCTGCATGTACTGATGTCCAATAACATAAAGATCCCATCACCGTGTGACATCATTCCTCCATGCAGCTCGGCACGGCAACCAGATCAATCAGCGCAAAAATTAACCTGAAGAGAATTTTCAATTTCGCATTTGCCATATTGATTGGAAATCGAGTCAATTACGTTGGACAACATGAGATTGAATGCAAGGATCTATACTGCTATGTGCCCAGAAAACGCATTCTATTATCATCGCTTGGTAACCACATTAGGTATGATCAGTTGGGGGATTAGTAACATTGTTTATGCTTCAGAGAACAAAATGTGGACAAAATAACAAGGCTTGAACATTAGGGCATGTCCATAACAGCCTATTATGGGTTTGTTTGGGATTGGCTCCACAAATCTGCCATTGTAATCTTGTGTCTTATTGTGAAAACATATACTAACTTTTGTTTATTTCTGCTGTCAAATAATAATTTAAACCTTGTGCCAGTTTTTCTTTAATGTGGACAGAATATTAAAGGTCCTGTATTACACAAAATGGACACTTGTGATCTTAAGCCATGTTATAATGTTGTCACCCTGTCAAAAACATACCTGTCAGATTTATGTTTTGTTTCATTCACACGTTTGTTATTAGTCTGTACATCTCCAAAGCCATTCCTCCTTGTGATGTCATGTAGTGGTACTTTTCAAGTTAACAGCTATGTTTTACCTTTACTTTTGTTTAGTAGAGATTGGCAATTCCAGGATTGAAATTATTCGAATGATTCTAGTGAAGGTGTATGATGTTTAAAAATACAGCAGAGCACTTCCTGTATTACCACATGACATCACAAGGAACAGAGTGTTTTCTGTTTGAGAAAAGAACACGCTCTAAATACAGGGTTTGTGTATTAAACGCCCAGATCTCAATCCACCCCATGGATCCTCCTGCGGGTGGCCCACGGGAGGATGGCTCCACGTTGTTTGACCAGCCTTGATGTAACTCTCCAGACATAGGGGCTCTCGACCAGTGTGCATCAAGTGTCTTGACCAGCTGGAAATCATACCATCACCACTGAGCTACTGCTGCCCCCCATATTAAACATGTGTGAATGAAAACAAAAACACAACTCCTGTGATGAGGAAACAACATTATAACATAGATCAGAAAACAGTGTAATATGGACCCTTTAAGCATAAACCAGACCATAACCTCTCTAATCTGACAGTTAAACACTTAATTCTACCACAGACTTGTGACGTGTCCTCCAGCGTAGTTTTATAACTGAGCTGGGGGACATATAAAATGTTGCTGTCACATGAACATAACTGGTTTGTCTGTGGGGATGGTGAGACTGAACAGTAGTTGTTTTGTTTTCTAACATTACTGTTTTTAATCTGCTTTTTCAGAGTTTATGAAACTAATCGTGACACTCTGTGACACTGCAGTGGTTTTACTCTGGCATGGGTTTATGCATCTGTGAGTCAGCAGCATGAGCCGGGAGAGTACGAAAAATAAGAGAGGTAAAAGTAAGTGCTGTTTGTAGAAGTGCTTTTTATATGGCAAAATATATCACTGCCATTGCTATTACATATTTAGATTATGTACTCTGGCTGTGATGTGTGTTATACAGAATACTTTTACTTAATTATCCATTTTAAAGAAATTGATCCCCTGAGTACTAATTGTAAATGTGTGGCGATAGGTAGATTTGTATACTTCAGAAAAAAAACAAGTTCCAGTCTTTTAGATAAGATCTGGGTAATTTTACATGAAAACAATCAGGTTTCAATGCACTCAATTTCCTTTTCAGCAACATAATACTAGCAAACAAGGAAGCATTCAGATCCTTTGGGAGGACATCTGAGCCTTTAAAACTGGCATCTCTATTTAAACCATCACAGGAAACATGTCGCCACTGAATATAATCTATATCGCAGAGGTGATTTGGGGGACACATCATAATAGGCTGTTGCCTGATTTAACCTGTTGTAGCCCATGACAGTGAAGTCAAATCATTGCTTGTGAAGGCCTAATTGATCTTGAGAGGGCATGGTAATTGACCTTGCCTGGGAGGACAGGGTGGTTTGGGTGCTGAGCCAGCAGGAGTGAGAATCTGAAGGAAATGCCACAGCGATAAGGATTAAGAGTTAATGTAGTGTTTTTTAGCAATAATAATAATAATAATAATAATAATAATAATAATAATAACAATAACAATAACAATAACAATAACAATAACAATAACAATAAAGGAAGTACACAGGCTGTATTTCATCATTTTGGAATGTATTTCCAATACAACACTGAAAATAGCCTGTAACCCCATCCTTACACGTGGCCAGGAACAACGGAAGTGGTTGGAGAGACAGAGAGTCTCCACATCATCACCAGCATCACCAGAGGCTGGCATCATCACGCGCTGTCAGGCTTTGACGTAGAAACAGAATATCAAGATATTTCTTGCCAGTGTGGTTCATGGTCATTCTATTTGGAAACTGTACGAAATATTGAGCGGATATATGATATATAAATAAATAAATAAAAAAAAGAAAAAAAAGAAAGAAAAGTGTCAATTGAGTTTGGAAAATAAGCGTATGCTCTATGCTTCTGAATAGCCGCCAGTACGCAGTCTCCAGGGGGTTCAGGTTTACGTGAGGGAACAGCTGCAGAGCTGCACTGAGGACCAGACGAGCTGGTACAGAAAAAACGTCCTGTTCATGCATTTGGTGCGTGATATAGCCTGATTATAAACTGTTCGAAAAAGCTGCTATCTATCTTTGAAATGTAGTTAAACGGAGTGGTAAATAGATCAACAATTTTAATTTCTCCTAGAATGGGAAGCAAGTGATTGCAATGTACAGTGGCCAAATCTGGAGCCGATGGTACTATAAATAAAACTGGCGTCCTGACTGACTACGCACAAACGAGTCGGAAGAGGGCAGTGATAGTAGGAGGAGGTTTCCTCTCGCTCATCGCTGATCCGAACAGGGCCATCTCCTCTCCTCCCGTTTCCACCAATGAGCCCAATGAGCTGAGCGCGCACCGCCCACTGTCGGCGTGTGTATTTTTTCTGCTCCTTCCCTTCTCTTTTTTTCGTCTACACCAGAGCTGGATGTGTAGATCGTCACATGTTGTTCCCCTTCTTGGTGCGCGCACTAGCAGACATGTGTTATTTATTGCTCAGCTGGGAAGACGGACGGACACACTACCGGCTCTTGTAGAGGATTAAAATAACAACTCAACGAAAAGAAGCGTTTTGTCCGAAAGTGAAAGACGAGAGAATGGCGAGTCCGCCAAACACGGGAGATCAGCCGATATTACCCAGTAATACGAGCGCGAAGGTGAAGAAGTGCGGCTATTTGAAGAAGCAGAAACACGGTCACAGGCGCTTTTTCGTTTTGAAGGACCAGAGCGACGGCTTCCCTGCGCGGCTGGAGTACTACGAGAGCGAGAAGAAATGGAAAAATAAGTCGACCGCAAAGAGAGTTATACCGCTGGACTCCTGTCTGAATATCAACAAGAGAGCGGACGCCAAATACAAGTATCTCATTGCTCTTTACACCAAGGACGAGTATTTTGCTGTTGCTGCAGAGAACGAGCAGGAGCAGGAGAGCTGGTACCAGGTTTTAACAGATTTAATGTCAGAGGGAAAAGTCTATGACGGCTCCGCGTCAAACTCTGCGTCCTCGCTCGTGGGCTTTGACGAGGCGAGCTACGGCGTAATAACGCCGGTGTCTGCAACCTATAAGGAGGTATGGCAAGTCAACTTAAAATCTAAAGGCTTGGGGCAGAGCAGAAATTTGACAGGGGTTTACAGACTGTGTTTGTCCAGTCGGACTATCAGCTTTGTGAAGCTCAACTCGGAGGTCGCCTCCGTCATTCTCCAGCTAATGAATATCCGGAGGTGCGGCCACTCTGACAGCTTTTTCTTCATTGAGGTTGGTCGCTCTGCTGCCACTGGTCCCGGGGAGCTGTGGATGCAGGCAGACGACTCTGTGGTGGCGCAGAACATCCACGAAACTATTTTAGAAGCAATGAAAGCCATGAAGGAGCTGTCGGAATTCCGTCCGCGCAGCAAAAGCCAGTCATCCGGGACCAACCCCATCTCTGTGCCCACAAGGCGGCACCTGAACAACCCCCCTCCCAGCCAAACAGGGCTTCCCCGTCGGTCACGCACTGACAGCATGGCCGCCACTTCACCAGTGAGCAAATTCTCCTCGTGCAGAATACGCACAGCCAGCGAGGGCGATGGCACCATGACACGCCCCTTATCCGTGACGGGTAGCCCCTTAAGCCCTGGGGTCCACCGGACACTCTTGAGCAGGTCTCACACCATCACAACACGCCCCACACGGACATTTGAATCTTCGTCCCTCCAGCACAGTAAATCTATGTCAATGCCACTGTCTCACTCCCCACCCATGGGTGCCCCCAGCCTCGTGAGCCTGTCATCCTGTCCTGATAGCAGTGCGCCTCGCCCGTCCAGCTGCACTGCTTCTTTCTCTGGCTCTCCCAGTGACGCTGGCTTCATCTCCTGTGAGGAGTATGGCTGTAGTCCTGCAGACATAAGGGACATCAGGTTACCCCTCTCTGTGCGTAGCAACACCCCTGAGTCTATCAGAGCGGACACACCCCCATCCCGGGACGGCAGTGAGCTGGACGGCTACATGGTGATGGAGCGGCAGAACCAGAATGGTCACAGACGGGTCCCAGACCTAGACAAAAGTTACCGTAAACGCACTTACTCTCTCACTACTCCTCGTCAGCAGAGGCGTCCTCCACAAGTGTCCTCCGCCTCACTGGATGAGTACACTCTGATGAGGGCAACAAACACTATTGGCAGTCAGGGCCCTCGCCGGTGCCACACGACCTCACCTAAAGGGACTCATCCGGATGACTACAGGCCAGTTCAAATGAGCACTGACAGCATCCCCGATGAGAATGGCTACATGCCCATGATGCCAGGTGTGGTACTGCAGACGCCAAGGCCTAGGGAGGACACTTACATGCCAATGAGTCCTATGTGTATCTCTGCCCCAAAACAGATCATAAACCCACGCTCACACTCCTCGACTGCACTGGCCCCACGCACTGACTCCCCTGGGAGTATCTCACTGGAGGACAGTGGCTACATGCCAATGTGGTGTGGGGCCCGTATGTCTGTAGACAACATAGAAGGAAAGCTTTCAAATGGAGATTACCTGAACATGTCTCCAGTGGACCCGCTGGTGTCTTTTACCCCTCCAGATTACATCCTCAGCCCCACAGAGCCCCACCTTCGACAGGCCTTCTCTCACAGTTCTCTCTCACACGCACTTAAGGGCCCACTGCAGAGGAAAGGCTCCACAGACTCAGACCAGTATGTGCACATGTCCATACAGAAACAGAGGATAGAAGAGGAGTCAAACCCCTGTCCTACTTCTGCGGGAGAGTCACTCACTGCTGCATCTCTGAGCATGGCATCCTGTACATCGTTCAGAATAGCTCGGTCAGAGGGGGGTCTGAGCCATAGGAACAGGGTGTGTCGTCCCACACGTCTGGCACTGGAGTCTCTCAGAACTTTACCCTGCATGAGCGAGCACCCCCTGCCCTCAGAGCCCCGCAGTCCCGGAGAGTACATCAACATTGACTTCAGCACTTCTACTGCCCCCCAATCCTCTGATGGTGATATTAGCTCCCTAAAACACCAGCCTCAGGCTCTAAGCTCACCCCTCCTGCTCAGTGAACAGCAGGGGCTCAAACAGGAGAGTGACCTGAGTGTGGAGACAGAGGCTCAGGTGGGGTGTCAGCCAGCCCCGGTCAGGGATGATTACACAGAGATGTCTTTTGCTCCTGTCTCCATCCCTGCTCTTCCCACCAGCCCCACCACCTGTGTTCAGAGACTCAGCCTGGACAACCCTCTGGTGGAAGAGGTACCCCCAGCTCCAGTGGACTCTTTTCTCTCAGGCGCTCCATCTTTATCTGTGAACCTTTTAGATCCTCACAGAGGAGCCAAAGTGATCAGGGCAGACCCCCAAGGTCGGAGGAGGCACAGTTCAGAGACCTTCTCCTCCACCACCACTGTAGCACCTGTGTGCCCATCCTTTGCACCTGACATCAAGAGGCACAGCTCTGCATCTGTTGAGAATGTATCGCACAGCACTCATGCCTCAGATGGACTGGACATGGAATATGGCAGCCCTATGTGCAGGGAGACCTCAGCTGGTTTTCAAAACGGCCTAAACTACATTGCCTTAAACTTAATGGAGGGAAATCTTGGAGCATGTGATCGACTTCTAAGATTCAAGGCTGCATGTGGCTGCAAAGGAGGGATGAATGGATTCAACACAAGTCCCTATGCCAGCCTGGGATTCAAGGAAACCGCTACTGCTGTGAAAGGTGAGCATTTTCCTACAACTCAAGTATTCATTCATAAAATGAGTGGGGTAGAGGCCTGCCTGTGAAGTCAGGGCTACTATGCTCACAGCAAAGAGATTTGGCAGGCTGCCTGTTGCCATGGTGATGCTAAACCAATTGTAATTTTACTCTAGTAATGATTATTATCTGTCTTTATCTATTACTACTTAACAATGCACAAATTTGACAGACTACTATGCAGCCCCGACACAGTTTGTATTTGGACTATTTAAATTAATCATTTAAATCCATAAAATACTGTGGGAAGTGGACATGTTATGCTCCAGGGTGTAGGCTGTGATGTTTAGATAGGATTAGTCACCTACTGTCACACCCCTGACACACAAATCTCAAGGCTAAGGGGATATGTTTACTATTGCTAATGAGATTCAAGGAAGTCTGTTATTTATCCTCAGCAAACAACCACTGTCAAGTTGTTAAACGTAGATTCAAACTTTTATTTTGAAATATGAGAGCTGGTTGTCTTGTATAGTTGAGGCTAGTTTGATATCACTGCTGCTGCCTATTTGTATGAATGGTCTGCTCCAGTCAGCCTCTCGCTGACGCACTTTCACTACAACGTCAGTGTTTCAAAATCCTCTGATTCTAGCACAGTGACGCATGAAGCAACGTGGATAGAAAGAAAATAAAAAGAAAATATTGTTAGATGAGTCAAAACTATCTATCTAATCTATTTGGTGTTAATATTTGAATGAGACTCTTATAGCTGTGAATATTACCTAAGCATGAGAGGTGAGCAGAACAGCATGGTACAAGTTGCTGCAAAGAAAGGGTCCGAATGAGTCAGAAATCTGTGAAATGTAAGATTTTAATTGCGGTTTGGTCATACTTTTGTGTCTGTGAATTGACTTTTGTTGAATAGGCCTGGTGGTAACTAGCGCAACAGGGCATTTGGTACAAAAGTGATAGAGTTCGCCAGAAAAACAAGTGAGTCAGTTGTTGTGCTCCAATTGTCAGGTACTAGGTTTCAGGGCAGGAATGCAGGGCAGTGTGCAAAGGTTGTTGGGAGACGTGAAGGCTCATTTTGTTTGGTTAGTGTTGTGGGAGTTGGAAAGAGGTGGGGACTTTGTGGAATTGTGATACAATTTATTGTACATGTTACAAGATACAGGATTTTTTAAAATACTAGCCAAACCTACATGCCTTACTCGCCTAAACAGGAGTAAGATAGGACTTAACCTGCCCTAAGCTATGTGTATCCGGGGCTGAATTGTGTCAAGGTATATTGTGTCATCACATTTGACTCCCAACATGTGGCACCCTTCCACCCATTGTCTCCTGACACCTATGTCCTTTCACCATTTATGTTTTTTGAAAAATAATATGCAAACTCCAAAGCTTGGTAGGACAAGTTTGACCAATTCTATGAAAGGGGAGGAGGCTTAAATACAATGGTGGTGAAGGTTGAATGGTTTGTTTGGTTTTTCAGTAGCAACTACTAGTAGGAGAATGAGGAAGTTAAGACTTGACAATTATACATCACTCTCTAGTATTCTTTATGTCATTTTTTTAAACAAAGGTGTGTGGAATTTTAATCTTAATCTGCAAATAGTTGTTTATGTAGTGGCAAAGAGTTGATGACTAATCCTGGTTTGAGAAAAACAAATAACGTGTTCTGACAGTGGTGGGGAGGGAATGTACTTAAACCTTTCAAATTGGTAATATGGAAAGTCACCTGCATATCCGCTTACCTCTCTGTCTTTAACAAATAAAGGTTAGTACGTTAGATGATTGATGAGTGACACACTGTTGTGTTTGGGTTTAGGATTGACATTAAGAGTACTACTGAAAGAGGCACCGGGGACGGAGGAGGGAGGGGCCTGTTATTTGAACTAGTAATATTTAAGAAACAGCAAGAGAGAACTGATCAACCCATCGACTGCAATATGGTCAAGAGGTAGATTTATGTGTGTAGTAGCACCAATAAGGTATACACCTTATTTGTAATCTGTACTATATTATTTTAATTATTGTTATTGACTGTTTTGAAGCCTATACCTTCATACAAGTGTCTAGTTAGTGTTCCATTTTTACCATAAGTTGCGCTCTAAATCTGTACTAATCAGTTTTTCATGTTAGTGGAGAACACCCGATTCAACCCATCATTGGATTTTTTTACACACCTAGAAAGAACCTCCCCCCTTTTTTCTTAAGGCTACTCCAAGTCACATTTTCTTCAGCAGATGGTGAAGTGTGGGGGGAGAGGGGGAGAGAGAGAGTCAGAGGGTTTTTGCACCTGCCTCGCCAAGCACTGCTCACTGGTTATCTGGCCCTTCACTGACAATACGCTAATGACTGGCCACCATCTGCCACAACAACAACACGAGAGAAGGTGGAGGCGTGGCCAAGCAGCCTTTTATATTCCAAGAAACCCTAAACCCCTCCCCCCTCCTTCAGCTCTCCAGGCCTTGGTTTCTGTTTTTCAGAAATCATGTGATTTTTGCCCCCTGCTCTCAAACACACATACACACCCCCGATTCTGTTTTCTGACCTCAGTGCACTGTCTCCAAGAATTGGCATGGGAAATAAGATGCTAATAAAATGCAAGTTTGTTATTTCTGTTTTGTCACATTGTACTACACTTGCAATAACAACCAGTCCTGAAGAAATCTCAAGATTATGCTTATCGAGTGGTTGATAAAATAACATATTCATAACCAAAACAAATAATTTTCCTTAAAATCAAAGTCAGCAACAACATTTTGCAAAAAAAAAATACAAAAAATACACACAAAACTGTATTTACTTGGTTAGGTGTTGCGTTTTTCACCTATGTCCATATGAAACCCATCTACATGCTAATGTCAGTGCATGTTTACTTGCATTGTTTTGTCAAATTCAGCATGCACCTCTCACCTGTTTCATAGCCCCTCCACACACACAGACACACATTCAGCAGCTCCTATCTGATACATAACTCTTGTGCGAAGTAGGGCGGGATGTTCCAGCTCTAGACAACAACAAAGTCAAACCTAGCATATCCTTAATTTAGCTTAGAGGGAAAACGGATTACATTCACTTCGGGATTAAGACATTGTTCAGTAGCTTGTTTTGTCTGTGAGGTAGAAGACTGTCTGTGAGGCTGTAGTGTGTGTAGTGCACTCTGCATAGTTTGTTTAAATACACAGACACACCTCAGAGGCCCAGGTGGCTCCTACGTGTTACAAAAATGCTCCCATTCATAAACTGTCAAAACTTTATGCTGTATTTGCTTTGTTTTGCTTCCCCAAGGTGTTGCTGCATGGGAATTGTCATAGAGTGGAAATACATTAGGCAACTGTTTACTTACAGTAGCTGTGGTTCTATGGCAATGACCTTGTAATGTTGCGTAATGTGCAGGATGAAGATATCACATATGATAGATGATATAAGTATATAAAGTCATAATAGGATTCTCTTTACAGGAATGGCAGTTTTTGCTCTGCTCACGTGGAAATGGACTGGACGTGGTTTATTAAATGGACTTTTATTTTGTAAAGTAACATTAATTAGCAAACACTGCATTTGCATTAATAGTGATATTAATATTATTAATTGAGTAATATAAAATAATTAAGGTAACAAAGATTCTATAGTTTAGAGGGCCCATGTTATGCTGTTTTCTGATCTATGTTATAACTAGGTCCCAACCGATATGGATTTTTCCGGATTTTTAGGTTAAAACTCAGAAAGTGCTCCACTATTTTTAAACTCTATACACCTTCACTTGAATGATTTTAATATTTCCAGGCCTGGAATTGCAAATCTCGTCTGTACTAAAGGTAAAAGGGAGCTGTTAACTTGAAAACTAATGCTTTGTGACAACACAAGGTGGAACAGAGCATTTTGAGCTTTGGAGATGTAGACAGACAAATAATAAAGGTTTACTCAAACCTGTGTGAATAAAACAAAGTAAAACTCCAGGTACGTTTTTGAGGAGGTAACAACATTATAACATGGCTTAAATCTCTCAAGAGGACCTATAAACAATAAAACGAATAACAATACTGGCTTGTGGTAAAAACCCAAGTTAAGTGCGTTGTTTTTGTTTTGGTGGTCGAGACCAGAAGTGGAGAGGTCAGAGGTCGCAAGTCAGTCACTGCCTGGTTGAATGGCGTAGCTCTGGGAGGAGTCACAAGGGACCAGGAATGTAAACAGCTCCGATCTTTCCCCTCAGCTACAGAAAGCAAGCGGGACACTAACATTATCTTATTTGCCAACCGATTTAAAGAATATAAAAAACAATGCCTGGGTGATTAATTTCCCTGGATGCTAGTGCTATTTAAAAACAGCTGGAGCGGTTTTCCTCTAAAGGAGCCATTTAATTAGCTACGACAACAAGAACTACTCGAGCAGGCATATTAGTAGACGCGGGGATGTTTACTCTGCTCTTCCAGCTTTGGAGATGGAGCCACGCTAATACACCTCTTTGTGTGTGTGTCATAGACCTGAATGGAACATGGCTAATTTTAGCTTGTGAGAACTAAATAAATAATGAAGACAGGCTTGGTGTGTTTGTGTGAGTTTGGACTGGGGGCACCCATGTGTAATCAAGGAGGGGAGGGGCTTTAGAGGGAGGGAGTGGAAGGAGCCACTGAGTTCATTCCCTGTCAGATCTCTGCCCTATCCTCTCAATAACACCCCCCTCGACCCACCCAAAATCTTGCTTGCCACCCACAAGCTTTCTTCTGATACGTGTTAGTTTCAATAGCAGTGTGGGTGGTGAGTGGATGGACCCTATTGCTCAGTGGTCACAATTAAAATGGGCAAAATATTACTTAATCAGGTCTTAATAAACCTTTTTAGTATACTTTTATTAGCCTTAATAAAGCATCAATTTAGGATTTAGGGTTTGGTTATTAATTAAGTAGTTCCTACACCTGAATCATTCTTAGTAAACTATTCATTATTATGGATTATGAATTGAAATGCATATGATCGAAAACTATGTATCAAATAGATAGGGTTAGGTAAGGGATGGGGTCAGCATGAAAAAATAAATGCATTCTGAAGGCAATTCAGTAGCTTCATTTGATTTGTTAACCCAGCCAAAAGTATCTTTTTGCCCCAGATTGAAGTAGAGTTGTGTAAGATAGGGCATCTGACATAATAATATTAAAAACAACATACTAAAATGCCAAAATATTGTTCAACTCTGTATCCCTATGTAGCCTTTATCCTTGTAGTTGTATCTCCACCTGGTTCCTAATCAGTAAGTGATTCAGCCTTCTTCCCGGTTCATCTCAGTCATTCTCACCGAAGTGTCTGTGTCCATGGTTCACCCACACACACACACACACACACACACACACACACACACACACACACACACACACACACACACACACACACACACACACACACACACACACACACACACACACACACACACACACACACACACACAGACCCCGAGTCCCATGACCTCACTGCATTCCCGGTGCTGTCTGTCAGGTTGATTCTGTTACTGTGCTTTTCCACCACACTCTCCCACCCAACTGTTTCTGTTTTACCCTGTGCCATGTAGACCCTTCTCCGGTGGTCCTAAATGTGGGTCTTGTACAGTAATTTTGAATTAGGCTGTGTAGTTTAATCCTCACAAATACTACTTTTTATTTATTTATTTTATTTTTGAGACAGGGGCACCACCGTATGACTGTAACTTTTGCGCGAGGTGATTTGGTGATCCCTATGTTATTTTAGTCTGTTTCTCCATTTAATGCAGCTGTCTGCTCAAACACAGACCTTTTTTGTACCCACTTCTACTCGTCAACCTCTGTAAGGCTCCGAGCGAGTGATGCTGGATGCAACCAATCACAGCGAAGTGTGAGCTTTAAATTTCCCTTTGATAGGCAATACAAAATATAAATGAATTGTGATTAATAAAAAAAAAAAATCATGATATAAATTTTCTGCGAGATCATCAATACCGAAAGGGATATGAACAAGTTACCAATTACTGCTAGTTACCAATAATAATACTGCTACTACTAACACTACTACTATTACTACTAGTTGCCAATAATACTACTGCTTCTGCTACTACAGCTACTAAACTTTCCATTTTAGTATATAATTTTTTAATATATTCAACTCTTGGTCTTGGCTTTGGACATCAGTTCTTAACTTGGTAATTGTTTATAAACTAGGCTCAGATTCTTCCGCTGTGAGTGAGAGGGGCGGGCAGTGAGAACAGACGTGCATGTGTTGGTGTTTGGTGGGAGTCACTGAGGAGGGGTACAACAGCGCGCCTTGTGAATGGGAGGTTTGTTGTAGAGAATGGCCATCGCATCCAGCTTTGTGAAAACAGCTCTTGTGTTGGCTAAGGGAGAAAGATGAGGAGACCGGATCGCACTGGGGAAAAGAGAAATGCAGGCCCTATGACACTTCCGCTCCCATTTGATCGCCGCATGCAAATGAAACCACACAAACAAGTACACAGGGTCAGGGGTCGGCGGCACTTTCCACTGGGGGAAAAGGCAACACTTCAGTGAATCTGGGTTGGTGGTGAAGGAGAGAGGTTTGGGCAGCACAATATGACAAAACACATCAACAACACGGCAACAATGTTATTATTATATTTTGATATTTGGATAAGGGCTGCAGAACTTTAAAATCAAATTCTGATTTCTCTGACAAGTATTGCAATTGTGATTAGGTTAGCCAATTATGTTTTAAAATTGGGATTCAGTCTGTAGTGCATCTAAATATAAATTAAATATAAATTGCTAAACTAATACAAGAATCCCATGCACTTCACAACAGTGTGCAATGGTTTACACATTAGGGCAAACATTTTCCCTTTAAATAGACAAGATATTTTGTTGTTTCATGTGGACATTCTATTACACAAAAAATTACAACTTCTGTGAATTATTGTACCAATTCATATTGCAATTTTGATTCGATTGCAATATATTTTGCAGCCTTAATTTGGATCCACAGCCGACAAAGTTATTTTTTCAAAAACAATCCTACATATACATAAGATTGACATTTACTGAAAATTTACAAACATTGACTTACAATAATGGGTGGATTATTCCAACTTTATTGGCAAAGGCGTGTTTTTGTTAAGAAATATGGCAATGAAAAAATCCTCCTGTGCAACCCGAATGGGAATAGGCAGCTATAGTCGTATGTTTGTGGGCAAAACATATGACAGTTTGGTGTATTGTTTTGGTGGTTAGCGGTGGGGGTACCTGGATTGGGAGGGGGCTGTTATCACTAGAGACCGCTCGGTGTCAGCTGCACAGTGCTGCTAAATGCCAGTGTGTTTATGTCCCGCTGTGAGAGCACCTGCTGTACCAGAGCCTATGTACGAGGGACACAAACAGTGGAGGAGCGCCATTTTAATGACGACTCACTCCCATTCGTAGTGAAGGGGGAGGGGCCTGGGCTTTGGGCTCTTGGACACAAACAGGTTAGGGACTGAAGGAACAGCTTCCACGTATTTTATAGTATCAACAGTGGTTCAACATGAGCCTGAATTCCATATATGGATACAGGGATTCCCAGGATAATATTCTAATTAAATTTAACACAAAGTTGATGACATTTCCCCTTACCATTAGAACTACAATACTGAGTAAATGCTCCAAATGTGTATTTATTTTACAAAAGTAAAATAAAATAAATCAATTGTAATAACTATTTACTAGTTTTAAATATGACAAAATCATAAAATCTCCATGGTGAGTTTGTATGAAATAATGCCATATGCCATATAACATATGTTTCCCTTCTTATTTTTTAGAATGAATATGGAGGGTCACCCCACGCCCCTGCTCTCCTTGTTACCACGACGACAGCTGGACCATTTGCTGCAGCCCAAGTCCTTCGACCTTTGACCTTTACGTCGCCTTTGAGGGTCATGGGGACAACCATCGTCATGACAACACGGACACTTGACCCTTTCCCCCAAATTTTTCCCTCTGTTTTTCTCCGCACCAAAACATTGAGGCACTATCTCTGCTGCTGTTATAGAGTACTTAACCAGGATTGAAAAGGACTTGGGATCTAGAGTATTTATATCTGTTAGGCCTGCAAACCTCTCTGCAGTATACAATGTTATTTACCATTGTATGTTCACTTTTAACTGGTTGGTAGCCAGAAGACCCTTGCATGAAAATCTGTGAACCAAACCTGGAGAACACATGCAAAAAATGCATACAGATTCCATATATTTATTTATTTATCCAGTATGTATGCCTCTGAAGAATGTGTGAATTTCTAAAGAGATTATTCTGCAAAAATGGCATTTGTGAAGATTTTAAGATCAGTTTTGCTTAAAGAAAACCTACCTCACCATTTGCCGGGTTGGTACCAGTTCACACAGACAAAATTATAATGAATATTATATGATCATATTTATTTTCAGAAGTGAATGTTTTTAATCACCAGTCCAAAGCCTTACCCATCCACCGGCCTCTTCAGGTGGATATTTTTTTTGTTTGGACCTATAAACACGCAGTATGTCAAAGATCACTTAAGACTGAATGGTCGGCACAGTAGAATGAGATTCATTTTGTTTTCATTTGAACAGTGAAATGTATCCAGAGCAGAGTAAAATATTTATTCAGATGACAGCAAAAGAGTAGGAAGTGCTGATTCATACACATTTGGATGGAGAGGATTAAGCTGTATGTCATGGGCTGGCCTAATGTGTCCTGGGTCGACCCTGAGTTCACATGTGGCATAACTGGTCTCCCATCTCTGCACCTTCAGCACTCTCACTCCTGCGTCCACCCATTCTCGGGACAGGGACAAACAAAAACACTCATTAGTAGTTAATGAACGACTTATACAGAATGGCTCTTGTCTCACAGCGATGCCTGCCAGATGATGGCTGGGGCAGGTGGGGGCGGAGTCTATTAGTGCGGTCAGGGCAGGACACTTACCATTGGACTGAGCCACTCCTGTAGCTAAGAGCCCCCAAGACAGGCTGGGCGCGCCACAGCTAATGCACCATCTTGCACTTACCAAGTTTTTCGATTGTAACACAAGACACGTTGAATGTAATATTTGTTCCAAGCCTGGGAACATCAGCGTCAACGGATACCACCACCACAACTCCCACTAAACACAGAGGTAGATTCTATAACAGTTCTCCATCATTTGCAAAGAGAAACATACCAGGGGACACATCTTAATTTATCTGAATTCACTGGTACTTAGCCTTCGCCTTGTACATAGTGTGAGAATTTCATTGCTGCAAAAGCGATGTTAAGTTAATAAGTTATGTTTTTTTTGTATATATCCTTGTATGTGTTTGAGTGAACTTTCTGACAACAAAAGCACTAATTGTTAAGTTATATGCTAACCTGAACGGTTCAGCTCTGATATTTTTTAAAAACTCTTGTGAAACAAACGCCACTATGAGGACATTTTCTATTATGGTTCTAAAAACACCTTTCAGATAAATTCTTGTTACTTGACACAATTGTTATAGGTACAACACAAATGGCATATATGCAATATTTACAGTTTTTTGAAAATTAGTTTACAAAGACATACCAAATGTATAAATATAGTTAATATTTGTTAAAATAAAATTATTGCTGTTTGTACATTTCTTCTTCGAAATTGACGCTTTGTTTGTTTTTGCTAATTAAGCCTATTGGTGTTTCAAGCAGTGTTTTTTTGCATTTGGATAATGTTTTTATTCGCCATCTAAAAGGTTACAGTATGGGCTTCTCTTGCTGTGTCTTCTCATTGTAAATATTTCATACGGATTGAATATTGTGATGCTACTAAGAGATGATAATTTTAACTTAATTCATTGCTTTAGACTGTACCAAGTCTTTATAGACACATGCAATAAATATTGTTATTTAAGAAATCTGTGTATTTTTGCACTTGTTTTTGCCCTGTATATCATATATCAGACATTCACTGAGCTTTTCATGTCTTGTTTGTATAGTCGACAGCAGATGTTTTAAAGCCACACTCCTCCCGTTTGAGAAATTACACAAGGAGGGTGTAGGCATATATAAGCTAGCGGAGCCTTCAGCATTTGCATTGTTATTGTTTTTATACTAGACTCCAAGGCCCCACCCCCTGCAATAGTAATTAGACCAGCATGTTGAAACAGTCCCCCAAACAAACGGGCTGAGGAGGGAGCTACATTGATAGGATTATAATTTTGTACCCTTAGCCATATGCTGTCAGATTATTCATTCTCACAAGCCTGTTAATTAAAATGGTAATTAATGCTGTGAAATAGGTCTAATTGTCTGGGGCAGCCTAGTGTGTTTAGCTTTGTGTGCTACATGGTTGTATTCCAGACTCGATAGGAGAGGGGGTAGTGAGCTGGGGACGGGGATGGAGGAACAGCTGTAAGAATAGGACACTTCACACAGTTTAAAGACCACAATGATGGATGAGCTCGCCTGAAGCTGTTCTGATGTCCGTCTACATAGGTTTGATCCTTTGTCTACTCTAGATATTAAGTAAAAGCTGTCATCACAATAGTCAATATTAATTATGCGATAGGAATAGGGGATTTGGGTCCATAAATATAACATAAAATATACCCCATGAAATGCAAAGAATAATGTAGGCTTCTGCTAATAATAATAATAATAATACAGACATGATAATACCTTTATCATGTCTATTTGTTAAGTACTATTCCAACACTACATTACTGTTGCATTACTATAAAAATGACAGTAAGCCTACTTCTTTTACTATATTGTCAATAATACCACCAGGTATTTGTTTTAACATGTACTATAGGCCTACTTTTGGAGGGTGGTCACCTGCTTGTCATAAAGACGTTATTTCTTCACCTGGAATCTTCCACACAATATAAAATAAGTGATTTATATATATTTAAAAAAAATCTTATTAAGCCTCGCCATAGATCTGAGACATAACTTAACCTGGTGGAGTCCCCTGCTTGTCTCCATGGTGATAGACATGTTTACTGCTGTAACTTGGAACATTCTAGAGCAAAGCAATAACTTGCTTCAGGGAGACAAGCAGGTGACGGAGCCACCAGTGGAAAAGTTATACACCTTTAAATCTACCATCACTACCTCAGCTGTTTTACACGCAAGCTTGTGGGTAGACAGAGCTGTAATGATAGAATGATGTTTGGTGGAGAAAGAGCATAATGCTATCCCTCAGAGGTCTGTTTCACTTTTCTGATCTGTCTCATTGTCCCCCACACTCAATAGGCTAATGAGACAGACAGAGCAGTCCTGCAGAGTGTGACCAGTGATACAGTTTACATGAAGCAAATCTAAACTGCTATCCAGTCTTTAACTTTAATTACACCACCTCTTTTGTCTCATTAATTACTAAAGAATGGGTAAAGATTATGCTATGGCCTATCAGGAGTACTGAAGCAGCCAAATAACAAATACTAGCTGCACCATTACCACCCACTTTTCATGCCAAATTTGAGATTTTTCTTTTCTGCTCTGGTTTACCAAGTTTATAAAATTTATTTATTTTGTCTAACAACATAGGTACCCACCTTTGTTGTTAGACAAAATAAATGAGCTCAGTTGCATTTACTTGAGTAACATTTGAAAGAAATTGTACTTTTAGTAGTTTTCATAGGCTATACTTCACAGTTTACTTGAGTTTCATTTTTCTTCCAACTGTGACAAATGTTTTTGATAATAATAAATGAACGTTTGTGGTCCTCATACCGCTCCTTCAGATGTGACTTCATTTTTTCTTATTTTTGAGTTCTATCCCTTGAAAATACCAGAATTGGTGCTTTATTTAATAAAGTACTTCCAATTACTATAAGATCAAATTATAAATCAGATATTATGTCCAGACTCCTGAGTAGATGTTTTGCCAAATAACTCTTTTTTAACTCTTGATTATTTTATTTACCACAATTTTGAACTTCCACTTGAGTATATTTTTCGTACCAACATCTGCTTAACAATATTCTCCAGACCGATGTAAACCTATACCCCTGCTCTGTCTGTATCTGTGGCGTCAGCTGCCCGTGCAACAGCAGACCTGGGTAAAGTAGTCATGGGCCCTGGGGAATCATGGTCCGTATGTCCAGAGACCTGCACAAGCTCCAGAGGAAATGGATGCTTCCGGAAAAGCTGTTTGGGACACTCATACCACTACATTAGCAGCTTGGTGCGTGTGTCTCTGTGTGTGTGTGTGTCTGGGTGTGTTTGCGTGTGTGCCCAACCACTAATATTGAATTCAGTGCAAGCAGAGCCAGGCATGGTATATTGTGCATAAACAGATTCAACAAAAATTTGAAGGAAAGAATTATTTAAATGATCCCCAGGGTACGTTGATACAGTGTCACCTTTAAATGTCATATTCTGCATAACTGGTCTGTGACAAAAGAACACTCTCACTTGATTAAATGCCTTGGTTAAGTGGATACTTCAGTTTTCACATACAGAAGAATTGTGTAGTAAAGAGAAACCTCTAGTACTTTAAAAATAGATGCAAAACCTAAAATTGGAAATAAATTTGGACAAGACCTGGACTAAACCAGGTCTACATAAGGGCTGAACTGGGCCCAAACGCTATTTTCTGATCTATGTAATGCTGCATCTTCATCAACATACGTACTTGGAGTTGGGTTTTGTTTCATTCACACAGACACACAGGTCCTGCATATTTAGACTTGTAAGAGCTCTTCTCTCAATCAAAAACAGATAATATAGGAAGTGCTCCACTGTGTTTTTAAACTCCACATACCTTCAAAAGAATCTCTACTGAAAGGTATCTGTTAACTTAGAAACTACCACTTCATGACACCACTATTTTGCATAATATAGGACCTTTAAAGCTCGGCAGCTCTGAAGTCCTGCCCAGTAAAAGAGCAAAAAGAGCAAAAGAGCACAATGGACATTTTCATTTTTGTTCATATAATCTGATCCTAAGCATTTCATTGCATTGTTGACCTGCATATGACAAATAAACAATAATGAATGTTGAATCTTGAAAAAAAAAAAAGTGACGCCTACCAGGGCTCGTAGCGTCCTAAAGGACCCCTTGCACCCCAACCATAGTCTTTTCCAGCTCCTTCCCTCCAGAAGGCGCTTCAGGAGCCTTCGGACTAACACCAGCAGGTTTAGGAACTGTTTCTTTCCTATAGCTGTTTCCCTGCTGAACTCTACCCCCCGCTGAACCTCTATGTCTCCCTACTATGCCACCACTCTCACCCCCTACCATGCCACCACTACCACTACCTCCATGCCCCCTCCCTCTTCACCTCTCCATTTCTCCCAGTGTCAATGAACTCTACCTAATCCCAGCATCCATTGGCACTCCACCCAAACCACATATGTATGGGGTCAATACTGTATATCCTCTGTATATCTCTGTGTTATAGTTCTTCCGGTAAATATCATGTACATATTGTTCATACATATTATATTTATTCACTTATATATTTATAGCACACCTGTATACTTGTTCATAGCTTATCATATACAGGCTTGGGGAATAACGGATTACATGGAACGGCGTTAAGTAAAAGGATACAAAAAAAAGGTAACTGTATTCCCCTACAGTTACAAAGAAAAAGACCTACTCAGATTACAGGTACATTTAGTGAAAATGGGGATTACTTAGCAGGATTACAATTTGAAAGCATTTTATGTTATTTCATTTTTTCATTTAAAGCCGGAGGTCATATGTAGGGAAAACAGAACGTACAGACTCGCGCCTCACGCCGTGCGCCGCTCTGTGAAACAAACCTGCAGCGGCGCGCGCTGTGGAATACACTTGCAGCGGCTCGCACTGAACTTCATGCAGGTCGCGCACTACGGACTAAACTTGCAGCGGGCATGGTTTCAAAAAACGCATTTAGCGGGTGGAAATTTAGGGAGGATTTTATTTTTAAAGAAGACAAAGGGAACAACATCACAGTGCAGTGCAAATTGTGCCTTCCAGCGGTTAAACACCTGTCAATGTCCAAGGATTCTACTTCCAATCTCAAGAAACATTTACAGGTAAGATCGCTAATATTAACGCTTTGATACTGACAGGCCCTAAATGTCCTGCTTCAGTCATGTTATGTGTGAATATGAGTCATTTCTTTGTCTTGATTCATTGGTAGGAGCCAGTTTCGAGTTAGCTATCGACTAGCAAACTATTAGCAAGCTAGCTAACGTTTGCAGTCACAAGTACACTTTGTGCATTTGTAGAACGGTATTACAATATTTAAACATTATCTAGGCAACATAGTCATGTTAACTGATCCACGAAGACCCTTTAGACAATTCTGAGCAAAGCTGTCGTTAGATGTAGGCCAGCACGCAAGCTGGACGAACATCCTGTCCAGCTGCGGAGATCGGGCAAGATGACTGTCCCGGTAAAACTAAAACTTTAACTGAAAATATAATTTCATTGAAGTCATAGGTGTTTAGGTGTTTGGTTTAGTGAGTGACCTTGTTTACTAGTTACGTGTGTTGACTCAACACACGTAACTTTTAGAAGGAAACCCATACAGATTAACATAAATTAAAAAAAAAACCTGTAATATCCCTTTAAATTGTAGTACTGTACATTAATTTTGATTTAGGGACTTAAAAAATCCACAAATAGACACCAAATTGTGTGAGTGCTTCTAATTCATGTAAAAAAGTTCAAATAAGATAATTTTGTGTTTACTGAGTAATGAGCAGATTGTATCTGTGTTGTTTACTGTTCTGCACAACTATACCTTTTTACTGAGAATGTTGAAGTGACCACTGTATTTGTTTGTTAAAATAATATTTAATATTAAATTGTACCATGTGGTCAAGACTTGTGCACTTTCATTGTAGGACTATACGCTACTGCCCAAATTAGCTTTCCTCAATTTCTTTTATAATGCACAAAAGTAAGTAATTTTCTTGTTTTCTTGTTGTTATAGGATATTTGGTGTTAAAGTAATCCAAAAGTAACTGAAAGTAATCAAGTTACATTACTTTAATATTATAGTACCGGGATTACGTTATTGAATACATATTTTAAGGAGTAACTAGTAACTGTACCAGATTACATTTCTAAAGTAACCCTCCCAACCCTGATCATATATACTAATAGCTCTACTGTATAATTGTTCATAATACATCTGTTTATATCCCCTACACAGATTAACAACAAAGTACTCCCACATGTTCATATTGCCCTATTTATTTGTACATAATTCACTACTACCATACTGTCTATATTATATATACTGTATATATCGCACTTGCTGCTCCTTGCACTTCTGATTAGATGCTAAACCACATTTCGTTACCTGTATTTATACATGTCTAATGACAATAAAGAATAGAATGCTGTAATTCTAAAGGGACATTCCCCCATAAACTTGTTTTGCTGCTGCTGCTTCTGCATTGGTATTTCTTTCTCTATTGTGCTATGGTATGGCCTGGCTTAATCCATATTTTCATTTTGTGATAGGAATGCAAACAGTGCACAGTGGTATCTTGTCTCATATTTGCCGATACTCTACAGGCATGTATACCTAACCTTTAGCACCCCTCCACTCTACTTCTGTGTAACTGATCCTTCTCCAATTGTGGTCATCTATTCAAATCACACTTCCTATTTGGATGAGACGCTGGCTTATCTCTCACTCTCTCTCTTACCTCACTCTCCCGCTCTGTACAGTTGAATGGCAGGTGTTGTGTCATCTTTTCAGCGTTGCATAATCGGCCCGTAAAAGTACAGTAAACAAATGCAGGCTTCCTCTTTTTGGAGAAATACGAGAAGGCAGAAACTATGACTTCTCATTTTCTTTTACAGGTGGAGGAAGTGTTCAAACCCATGTGCATACAAGTGCACACACTTCAGTGTATATAGTATCATTCAGTTTAACATTGTGATGTAAATTATTGTATTCAAAGTTTTGCAAATGAATGAAAATCTACTCCTGCTTCTGCTCCTTTTAGCTCTAGTACTGTTTCATACAGACACAACCACAGCTATTTTAAACACCACTACTGATTAGATACTATCACCTAAAGTTACTATATTTGCTAGAGGTTTTACTACTATTTTTACTACTACTACTACTGTTTGTGCTGCAATGTTATCAAACATCCACAACTACTGCTAGTTTAACAGGATCTTCTTGTACTTTTGCTTTTTTACTACTACTGCTTGCATCACTACTTAAACTACTACAGCTTCATTATAACAGTACTCTGGATTCTTCATCTCTAAAACTAAAAATACCTTTATCATTCCCACGTAGGACATTTCATTTCTCATTTTTGTATTCAAATATGTCCCTATTCTAGAAATACATGTTAAATATACACCTGTTTACAGAAACTACAAAAGATGAAATATCAAATTTGACTGGGTTCCACTTTATTGGCCTTTTACTCCAAAACACACCTGGGCCAGGTTTAATCCTGTTTGATTTAAGCATTTGGAAAGGTCATGGCTCTGTTTTTACTCCTGTTTCCCAGAAAATAGAAGTCTTGAGAAATGAGTCAGTTAGTGTTTACCCACTGAGGTCTGACCCAGCATGTATTTTACAAGAATGTGTGAGTAAGAGGGGTTGCTCATCATTGTATCTCTGTATGTGCTATTACATGGAAGGTCATATGTTTTTTTTTTTTACCAGTATCCCCAACTGTTTTGCAGGTGACTTTCCCGATGCCCCACGCCCTTCAAATGCTTAGTTTTCTCACAGTGCCTGATTCCACTGTATCTGGCTAAACAAAAGGTGATCAACAGGCCTCTTTGCTCATTGGCCACTTTCTGGACCCACCCTCTTTTCCCATGTTGATGACAGGTCGTATGAACAAAATGCCAACTTGAAAACAATCAAATGAAAGAGGGAGAAGCAGGAAGGGGCAGGATGGGTGGATGGGACAAAGGCTCTGGAGTGGAGTTGTGGGAATGAGCGGTAAGCGATGGGATGAGGTCATAGTGAAAGGTTAGGTCCCGCCCCCCTGACTCATACCAGGCAGGTGTGTGTTTACAGCTGCACTGGGTGGGGCCTTGTTACAAACATGTCTTCTCAAGCACAGGTACGAATGTTCATCGCAAACGAGAAGGCACTCAGCTCCCACACATCCAAAGAACGGTTCTGTAATCAATTTGATCTGAGTAATACATAGACGTGTTTATACTCTGAGAGAGTGAGGTGCATTTGGGGCTGGTTCAGGGCACTATAGTGAGCTCTGGCCTTTAGTATTATTCTGCAAGAGGTCTAGTACAGGTTTGGCCTGAGTCTCTTTGTGATTTTACTGTCTAGTATATCTATATATCTATTTTTCAACTTTTTTTTGTTGAAAATCAAACACCTAAACAGGACCATGAACGCTCATACTGATCGCAGGCTCCTGAAAATCCATCTAACCATTTTCTTCCACTTATTTGGGGTGCGGGGGCAACAGTCTAAGCAGGGACTCCCAGACTTCCTTCGGGGGGATCCCAAGGCATTCCCAGGCCAACCAGGAGACATAGTCCCTCCAACGTGTCCTGGGACATCCCCGGCCGGCTCCTGAAAATGTGTTTTTCTTGAGTTTTCAGACAATCTTGCCAAACATTTTGCCAGTGTTTGCTAATGTGTACATTGTGTCTCCATGGTAACTGCTAAACATTCCGCCAATACAGATGCTTGAAGAACACCCCGAGCGTGATGTTGCTGCAAAGCATCAATTCAGATACAATTATGAGAGTTGATGGACAGGGTTCACTTAGACACAACAAAGTAATGTTACAGTGAGGTGGGCTACTTTCAGCTTGAGGTGGGGCACATCTTTAAAATACATTAATCATTAACCACCTAAAATGAATAGCACATTAAAAACACAACAAATGTAAAACTATTAACAGCAGACTCCATTGGATGATCCCTGTGCTGAAAGGAGCCGGAAACAAAAGCTCTGTGCTGTGTTGATGTTTACAGGCTGACAGCTGTTTGTCCAGCCTGCATACCATACATTATTGAAAGGTCACCACCTCGAGTCACGGACAGACAAACTGGGAGCTGAGCTGTTAAGTGTTTAGGATCACATGTTAACAACAAGCACACTACCCCCCTCACATGTCCAAATGAACCAGAAAACTCAAAGCTACTTTATTCTTGAGTTGGCCGTTCTTTCCAGAGCTCACCTGTTTCTGGGTGCATTTGTCATTGTAGCTAAATGTTTCAGCCCATCTTATCTGCTGCAAGTTGCCCCTATCGCTCTATTCCTCTGTGATACCGTTGTGAATTCTCCAGGCTCACGTCTTATCTTGGCTGTGACGCATTTGAGCAAGGGCACGTAGTCTGTGTGCCCTACTGAGACAATGACCTCCACTCAAGGGAACACCATGGCCTTTTAAATGTTTCAGTATTTTTGGACTGACAGGTCATTGCTTTTGATTACAATTTACTTTGAAATTGTTACAGGCTGTGCAAACTTTTGACAGCAAGCACTATGTCAGAATATATAAACTAAAATAACAAGACAAAAAAGGTCTATAGTCTAAAGGTGGAAATGTAGCCTGCGCTCTTATAGTTTTAACAAAGGTACCACAAAACTTGAACCTGGGTTGCCAATGCCTTAACTTGTCCATATACTCTCAGTATATGGACAGGCCATGCCTCATGTGAAAACTCAGAAACTCCAGGATTCACTCACTGAGCTGCAGATTGAATTGACTGATTAATGATTGTAAGTGCTGAGGTTTAGGGAATGAGGATTCAGATCAGAAAGAGTCCTTTTAGGTTTTAAGCAACTGGATTTCAGCAGTGAAACGGGCAACCCAAACGAGAGGGTCATTCTGCTTTTTGATTGAATAATTGTATTGAAAACATATCACATTATACCATAAACAACTTCCCCATTATATCCAGTGTTTTTGTAATAAAGAATAAATCAGCATTACAATTCCTAGAGAATTTAAAATCAGAATCTTACGCATAGTTAAGCTGGACTGGTATCAAATTGCTAAAACCTGCCATTTGCTGTTAAAAATAAAACAAAAGACTCCCTTGACCCCTGGATGAGGTCATAGTTATGTATGAGTGTGTGTTGTTTACAAAAATACAAAGGCAGGTGATAAACTAGTCTCTGTGGGCGGGGTTTAAACATAGAGGAGTGAAGGGGGAAGGACCTGGTAATTTGGGAATTACCACTTATGAATGATAGAGGCTGCAGGAGGGGAGGTCAAATAAATAAATAATTAGCAGAAGATACGGTGAAGCAGGATAATATAGGCATGACAATTGAAGTCAACACCTTGGAATAATAGCGTTGAAAAATATTTTTCAAGCTAGTTAATTTTATAATGGGGCATTAGTTTAATTGACAGCCATAACAAACAAACAAAAGCTTGGCGGTGCATCATCTCCAGTGTCGGTAATGAAAGCTGCTTGTCTTCACGGTGGACACTGACACTGTCTGGATGTGGGCCATCACTTTGGTTCAATCACTCTAATGTGGAGGGCTACGGGAGGTTGACAGGCATCTCTGGTCCCTCCCCCATGCGCTCATAAACAAACACACACCCTTGTAGTGCCCCCCAGGTGGTCTCAATCACCGCAGTGAAAGAAGCATCACTCAATGGCAGATCAAAAGAGGGAGACTGTCAGGCAAAGCTCTTCTTCTCTTCTCACCATTCTTCTACAAGTCTCCTACTTCAGTTGAGCTTTGAACCTGGTCTTTTCCACTTACTCCCCCCTTCCCCCTCCCACACACACACACACACACACACACACACACACGCACACACACACACACACACACACACACACACATCCATCTTGGGTGTTCCAGAATGCTCGCAGACAGCCCGAAGGGTGATCCCAGACCTCATCCCTCACCCTTTGGTCTTCCTGCTGGGGACAAATAGGTCCCTCTAGCCGCCAGGGCCTGATGGATGAACCTGCACACACGTACACATTTGAATATGTCCAGGTTATTCTCATTGCAAAATAAAACATCTGCTGCATGTGTCCACAAAATTTTCCTAGAATTATGATTAATCACATTAGTTGACATTGGATGAACTTCAGTTCCTGGGATTTTGTGTGGGGGTATGTCACTGTTTGGTTATCATCTGATGAATTAACACTAAGGAAAATACATAAATTTCGCAAAAACAGACATACTGGAAATGAATACTCCAGATGGTTTTAGCTGTTAGCTGAAAATATTTTATTCTCAGTAGGAGGTAATACTATAAACTATGCTTGATGCTAAAGTTTGTAGCATTTTACAATTCAAAACGTGCATACATTTTCTACATTCTACCAGTGGCTGGACTTGCATTCATAAATCCACATAAATGATAATGCTGTGTCCAATAGATCATCCTTGATTTATTTTTGGCTCAAAAAACACGCTGCAGGGTCAAAGACCTCATCACTGTCCTGGTCTCTGGGGAACCAATCAGAGGCCTTCCCTGAAAGAGCCGGTGATCCCTACTTTAATGACCGCCCTGTGCCAGTACTCCATCACACACAGACACACAAACAATATGGCCGAGCACACTTTTAGGCTTTCTGTTAGCAGCATATGCAGATGACTCCTGGGGACTGGCCCATAGCATTACAGTACAGTATAATGTATTAAAATGATAAAAAACCTAGTGAACAGATCACATTGTAAAGCTTCACACCACTAGAACCACTCAAACACTTTGAGATATAAGAGTCCAAACTGCCACCCTCTGGCTTGTGGATGACCCTCTCTGCCCTCTTAATCACTGCCAACATAAATGACCACTGCAGAGACAAACACAACATGTCAGCAGCTCAACTTCATCATAGCCTTTGCTTGAAAAACAATCGAACTGGATCAGTGACTGTACAAAATATCAGCCAAAACACTACTAAACCAATAAAAATGCCTTCTAATTTATGTAATAATACTTTTATTGCATTGTGAAGGCTCTTGTTTAGACAATCAAAGGTGTTTTACATTGCCTATTTATTCATTCTTCACACAAGATACACTAGCTACAGCTGACCTTAGGCTGACTTACAGACCCGTGGCAGTCCCATCACTACATACAAACTAATGCAAGGTTAGGCAATGACCAGAGCCGGAACTGCACTGTCAGCCTTCTGATGATAAGGTAATAACACCCGAGCCATTAAAACCTTCATTTGTTTATCACACATCTTACCACTTGGGTTCATGGTAATCAACAACACAATGATGACAAAATTAAATGCATAGGAAAATACACTGGTCTACAAGCAAAATGCTTGTAAAAAGTAGTGAATTTTTTCTTGGTTTAGGTCACTAATAAAGAAAAAGTAAGTCAGAAGTGCTGATTGGCTATAGCTTCCAAGATAAAGTATTGGGTCAAAATAGGACATTTATGCAAAATAAGGCAAAAACGGTAGTTTATCAGAAGGTACAGTGTGTCTACAAGCAACCAGTTCTATCTGAAAGCCTGTCTGCACATTCCAATACATTCATTTTAGTATGTCTAGAGCAGGGGTCTTCAACGTTTTTCAGGCCAGGGACCCCCAAACAGATGGCGAACTGGGCCAGGGACCCCCTACTATATATACGGCATAGAATTGTGTTTTATATTAAATTGAGCTTAGTGTCATGTATAAACATTGCTACTCTGTTATGGTACATCCAATACAAGGAAATAATACACAGGTTAATACCAGTGTTGTGCAGTAACGCGTTACTAATAATGCGTTACTGTAACGCCGTTACTGTTGACAGTAACTAATACTGTAACGCATTACTTTTAAAATAAAGGAACTCAATTACCGTTACTAAACGGCGTGTTACCGCGTTACTGAACCTACTCATTTAGAAACTGGCATCATGTGCGCGACTCGCATAGGCACAGGGGAATTTTTTTTCTCCCTTTGGTAAGGGCGGGATAAGTAATGATGATTGGCTAAAGCAGAGTAAGATTTCATGTTGAGCCAACCAGAGACACCCAGTGGGCAGTGGGCGGGTTCTACACACAATCCCAGCACACAGTAGTAGCGCGCACACACAATACACACACCCCGTGTCAGATGGCGAGTCCCGAGTCGAAGACAGAAGTATAGGTAGTATTTTAACCTCGTCGAGGTAAAAGGTAAAAACGTACATGTTACGTGCACATTGTGTCAAAGACCAAAGACTTTGTCCACGTCCAATATAAGCAACTCGAATTTAATGAAGCATCTCTGGACGGCGCACGCTTCTGTTAAACTAGTGGCCACCAGCAGGCCCCATGATGATAATCACATGCTAGGTGCTGTTAACAATGAAGGAGAGAGGAGTAGGAGGAGAGGAGGAAGAGGAAAGGAGGAGGAAGAGGAAAGGAGGAGGAAGAGGAGAGGAGGAGGAGAGGAAGGGGCAGAAGAAGCAGGCCCCATGATGATAATCGCATGCTAGGTGCCGTTAACAATGAAGGCCACGGTGATGGAGCCACGCCAGCCAAGCAGCAAAAGCTGTATAATGCACTGTAAAAAAGATCCAAATTATTTGACATTTTTTAACTTTAAAAAAAGTAACGCATTAGTTACTTTCCTAGGTAACTAGTTACTTTTATAGTGTAGTAACTCAGTTACTAACTCAGTTACTTTTTTGGGTTAGTAACTAGTAACTGTAACTAATTACCTTTTCAAAGTAACGTTCCCAACACTGGTTAATACTGTATTTTACACTATAAAATTATATTATTTTAAAGTGAAATCAAAAGATTTCGCGACCCCCTTGCAGTACCCCCCTGTTGAAGACCTCTGGTCTAGAGTTTTAACATCAAATATTTTTTGATTTCACATAAGAGAGATGCCTCGAAATTGTGTGCCCCTGATGTCTTAAGATATTTCTTGTTTATTTCTTTTCAAAATATAAATATTATTTTTAAGCGAAAATGCCTAAATCTATTGTATAAACCGATACGATTTTTATGTAAAACAATACCATTAAATATCTTGAATACATTAGCTAACCAGCACAGTTATCAATTGATTTTCAGTTCATCTTATCAATATAAATGAGATTTAGCCACTTTTATCTCGGAAGCAGATCGAGTCCAAAAATTTGTAGACCAGTGATATTCAGTAAAAAAAATCCATCCACATTCTGAGGTGAATGTAAGGTCTCGTCCTGTACAAAGGAGGCATCGTGAGGAACATTTTGTTCTATTGTTTCCAAACCTCACAGCCTCAGTTGCCCTGCACATCTGTTATCCATAGGCTCTCTGGTCAGGACAACTGTTAGTATACATGGCCCGAAATGGAAAAAGGGGAGCGGGTGCAGTGTTTTGACTTGAGCCAATAACAACCTATTACGCAAGTCCACCTATTCGAAGAGCAGGGTGCATCACTACACACTTAATGAAAAACAGACACACAGTGCAGACGGCTGCATGGTGCAAGCTTTCCATTGCAAAATCCCCTCTTGATCCTTTACTATTTCACTCTATTTTTTATTTTTTTATTTGATAGACTGATAATTCTCTCTCTCTCTCTCTGTCTCTCTCTCTCTCTCTCTCTTTGAGAACAAGCAGAGCAACAACACATTCCTGTCCACATTCCAGCCTGAGGAAAAACAGTGTCCGGAACATAATAAAAGGCCAAGCACGTCATGTGTTTTGAAAGGCACAGAACGGCGGCGCTTACGGCCGATGTAGGTGACAGTTGTGGTCTGTCTGTTTTGCCTATTCCAATGGTGAAAAACAAACTTTTGAAAAGCAAAAGTTAAATCAAAAAGACATTTGTGGCTTTATTTATGGGACTGTTATTCAGCATGAAGAGAAAATAAGTGGTAGATTGTCACCCTGTGCTCAAAGAAATCCACAGTTTAAATACATACCGAGAACACGTGACTGTATAATTATCAGGAGATGGGCGATAAAAGGAGCGGCACTTTGTATGGTTTGTTGTAGAGACAGCCTCAAACACAAAGCATTGATAAGAGACCATGCAAACAGCAGCAGTATGGCGTGTGTGTGTTAGGGGCGGTTGTGTGCACGGGACAGTGGGTTGAAGGTCGGGCCTCTCATAATGGACTGTTGTGGTTGTCGTCCAGAAAACCCCTTGACCTCCACTTCCTGCCTGCCACAATCTCACTCTCTCCGGCCCCTCTCCACAAATGTGACTTTGAGTAATTTTAGTGTAACACCTCGGGGCTGACACTTCCCATCAGTCAAGCTATTTTTGTCTTTTAATCCATTCGCATCACAGTATATGAGCTGGTGCCCATAACTTTCTCCTGAGATGTATTGTAACTGATACATGGAGCTTCCGAACTGCCAATCTATATCAGTACTGACCTCATATAGTGTCCACTGCCGGTCCCCTCTGCTCCTCAGGAAGCTAATAATCTCCTTCCTGTATGGGACAGGACGCAGTGGGGCAGTGTGGGACACGTGTAAGCACAAGCCCATGAACAATGATTATTCAGACTGAACGGAAGTCATAAAGACTTCCTCTGATGGCTATCAGTGCACATAGAGCAGACAGTGAGCACTGCCATGGGCTACAACACACTAAAGCTGATCTGACACCCAAACAGCTCAAGACACTTCCACATACCAGACACATTATGTCCAAATGTCACTAAATGTCAGCCAATGTCAGACACAATCCATGTTTGAAGCTTACACTAAGGAAATGGTCATTCAAAATATCAATGAGAGGCTAGACGCAGCAGAGTTGAATTTCAGCAATTTTTGGTATTTTGTTTTATTGGTTATTGGTTATTTCTTTTATGTTTTTATTGTGTCTATTGTTGATGCTGATGCCAGTACAGATAAAGAGCATGTGCTGAATGGAGTAGTTGTATTTGAACCCAAACCTGTAAGATTAAAAGATATCTGTAAAAAAACAAGATTATTTGGGTTATTTTAAACTGTTTGCTGTCTTTCACATCTCTGTCTGCTTACAAAGTGGGCTTTAGCTCTTATGATTCTCAGGGGATCAGCAGCAGTCAATGAAAGGAACAAAAGCGTGTCAGTGTACACAACCGTCTGAGCTGGATATGGATAGAGATCTAAAAAGATGAAGACCAAACTGCTGGATAATAGGCTCAGACAGAGACACCATTATCAGAAGAACAAAAGCACCACTAACCACTGACGGTGGAGACAACGGTTATTCTAATGGACATATAGTTAAAACATGATTATTTCTCAACACCATTGTAGCAGGAGACAGGCTTTGTGAACAGATGAACTTGGATTGAAATGTATCTATGCAGTTTTACATAATGACCTTTCCAGATGTCCGTCATTTGTTTTAGTATTGACCGGGGAATGGAAATCACTGCATGCTGATGACTCGATGGCATTCCCCCATACTGAAAAGGTAAAGAGAAAGAGTAACATACTTAACACTGTTTTCGATTGGTTGGTGAAATGTGTGTTGAGTGTAATCTTGTGTTAGAATAATATTAACACCTTATGTTTGTATAGCTCTTTACAAGCCTGACAAGGCTCCCAGGGTGCTGTACTCATCAGCTATTACCCCCAAGCTGTCAGACTACTGAACTCTGGATAATACTCTAAATAATACCAAACTCTCAATGATACTACACTAAACTACTTTTCGTTATGTATAATGTTTACTGCTGCTGCTCTATATGAATGTATCATGTAGGTCACTACCTCACTGTAAATGCTACTGTTACCTGTGCAATAACCTGCTTCATAACTCATGTGCAATACTTATACTACACTATATTATGTGCAGTCTGTGGAATACTCTACTTACACCTTATTTAATCCTACCTGTACCTTTGTATTTTATTATATTTTATTACATATTTTTTAAATTATTTTGTTTACTGCACTTTTTGCAACACTTTTTTTTACCATGTACTATTATTCCATGCTATTAGTACTTCTTGACTATCTTAGCGAGTCAACGGTTCTTCTAATCCTAAGCATTTCATTGCATTGTTGACCTTGTGTTGATCCTGTATATGACAAATAAACAATCTTGAATCTTGAATCTTGAATCATTATTCAGTCACTTCATGAGTGGTAAGCCACAGCTGCCTTGGAGTAAACTGAGAGAAACATGGCTGCAAATCTGCTCCATCGCCCCCTCCATTTACCGCCAAGCACACACTCACATCCAGACACAGGCAATGCGGTTGAACTGTCTTGCCCAAGGACACAATGACAGCATGCACTTGGATTGAACCACAGACCTGTAACTCTGTAACAGCTGTGCCACAAAGAGACTTTATTGAAACCAACGCCCAAAAGCAGTTCGCAGCAAATGACTCTTGGCTAGCTTTGGGGCACTGGAACATGATCTTATTTATTTATTTTATTCACTAAAATAAAATAATAATAATTGTGACTTTCTTCTCAGCCTTCTTGAATTTATAGTGTGCCAGTATTACTGGAGGGTACTGTCACTCAGTTGCCACAATGATTATTCACATTTCACATCATTTGCAGTTTTTGGTGGCAAATACAGTCTTCCATTAAAGGTGCACTGTGTAACTTTTGTGGTAGAGGGTCCACCAACTACTTGTTTCCAAGAAGGTGTCTTTGTTTTGCCTGGAATTTTCTACAACAAAGCATTGCACATTTCCATAGCTAAAGAAACAAGCAGGTGGTGCTCCAAGGCCAAGTTACAAGTCAGATCTGTGGATAGGCAACAACACTGCCAGTGAGAATACATGTTTTTAAAGTATTTTTGACAGCAATGAAAAAATAAAATTTAAAAAAATGGAAATGTACTTACATAAGATAGATACTTTATGGCATACTGTGGAATATTCCAGGCAAAGCAGTAACAGACCCTCTACTGGAAAATTTTGCATAGTGCACCTTTATCATAAACCATGACACAATACTTTAGCACTGCGAAGGATGTAAAAATCACTAAAAGGGTCTACAGATAATGTCATCTGGAGGCGATGGGCTAGTGCAGATCTCAACCGATTGTCAGTGATCTCACACAAAACAGGCCAAAGTTTAACAACCGTCCAATAAAGCGACACTGTGTACAAGGCACTGTTACGACCCAGTATCACCGGGACACTCCGGGAGGGCCACAGGGACCTATAACGTGTGCCATTAATGACCACTGCTGATGTTGCCACTTGACCTGGACATGTCTCATAAAGTTAAGGGAAAAGACACACAAGAAGCGCCCTTTTTTTTTTTTTTTTTTTAAATCAAACACTCATTTTAGACATTTTATTGCTTCCCAAACAACACTTTATTTTGAAAAATGACTTTAATTATTGGATAGGCTCAAGTCCTTCTGCCATACACCTCATTTGAAGATGTTTTTAAAAATAAATATTCAATGAATCCTTATATTAGATTTGCAGAGAAGGTGGCATAACCTGCATGTTTCATTATTTATTTAGTATTTACTCCCCTGTGGTCCCTTGTGTGTAGCAGTCAGTCAATCACAATCTGTGAATTTTAGTAACTGGTAGTCATCAGACCAAATCTAAATTCAGTGACATTTGGTAAAATAGCAAAAGGAAAAAATGAATAAATACAATGGAATAAATAAAATGTTATGATGAATTTGGTTTTCAAAGGAAGAATTTCCATTTGTAAATAATCAGTAAACTCAAAAAGGCAAGCTTGCAACATTTTGTGAGCCAAATCCTTATATTTCCAGGTTTTCTGTCGCTGGTAACTTTTTTTTGCTTTGTCCTGCTCTTAATCGTGTTTTCATTCACGTTAACACCTCAGCCTTGTAATCCACACTTTGGCCTGTGCCAAACACGTCTCCTACATACACTCCTGCATCAGACCATCTGAGAAAAAACAACAAAAACAACACAACCTCTCCTCCATCAACCCCCAACCCTCAGTCATGTGACTTCCTTCCTGTTGTTTTGACCTCGGGGTTGCTTTGCCTCAGGGTCAGTGTATCAGCCCCTGCTTATTACTCACCATCTGAAAACATCTCATTCTGTCACACACACAAACAAGAGGAAGAGAAAGAGGGGGCCCCTGTTTGAATGTGATTGAACTTTGGAGTAACTCAATGACCAGGGTTTGCTCCGCTTTATGCTGCTCTGGATTTGACCTTTCAGTCTGCGAACGATGGAGGGAGACCATCTACCAGGGGAGGGGGGGTATATAGCACGTTGTTATGGCTTACTTCAATAAAGAACACTTTGTTTTGGGTCCACACCGTGACTGTCGGCTACAGACTACTAACATGGTTTCATAAGAGATGCCACATTGTCCCTTAGTCTAGACACAGTGACAATTTGAATCAACACCAACAAACATAACCTACATACAGTACAAAGTGAACCCTCGCTGTATCGCGGTTCACTCTTCGCGGCCTCGCTGTTTCGCGGATTTTTTTTTCCAATTTTTTTTTTTTTTTTTTCCAATTTTTTTTATAGTGTAACTTTTTTTTACAGTGTAACATTCTGTCCTGCGCCCTGATTAGCTAAGAGACTAGACCAGGACTAAACCAGGTCTAAAGCAGGTCTAAACCAGGACTAAACCAGGTCTAAACCAGGACTAAACCAGGTCTAGACCAGGGATGGTAGGGACAGAGTCTCAGATTTCCTTCACGAGAGCGCCTGGGTGACAGGGGGTGTGGCCTTTGTTTACTTGCACGAGCCATGGAAGAGAGTGCGAGCCGGACCATGGAAGAGCCAAGAATCAACATGGACTCTTCCAAGAATCAACATGGACGGGCCCGCTGCGGCGTCCGGGGGAGCCGCAGCGGGGAGAGGACACTCGCGCGCACTGTGGAGACAGTGGCTCTTCCCCGTGAGAGGACGAGAGGACGACCCCGACCCCGTCCTAGAGAGCTGTGGAGTATTGGCGACGCATTGATAGCGGACTGATTATGGAGCCGGGGTGAAATGCAACCAACTCTTGTGAGCGCAGGTTGGTCTTACCTGGTCTTGTGGTGCTCAGAGGCGTCTGTTAGCGGTTTGGCACTGTTAGCAGTGGCTTGAGTCTTGCCCAAAATGATATCCAGGTCGCTTTCCACTCGACTTTCGCACATGGCATGGATATGTGGTACCAAAACAAACACACGTGTCCGCGCGCACGTGCCCGCGCGCACGTGCCCGCGTGTCACGTGCCCCCGCCCCACTATTAATATATTTTAATGAAAATCTACAAAAGTTTGAGTGTTTAAACAAGAGAAAAATGTGAGAAAATGTTAATACCAGTCTCAGAAAGGTGTATAATGTGTCTGGTGAAGCATTTTCAGCCTTAAAACATGTAGAATAATTGTAAAATATAAAATTGTCCTACTTCGCGGATTTCACTTATTGCGGGCTATTTCTGGAACCTAACCCCCGCGATAAACGAGGGTTCACTGTATCTGCAGAAGTGGGAGAGAGGTACAAGTCTGTTCTCAAGTGAGTGTGCTAGTAAAAATACTGATATTACTACTACCACAACTGCTACTACTACTGCTATCTACTACTACTACTACTACTACTCCTCCTACAGCATACTATAATAGAACTACTACTAATTTTCACACAGCTCTTTCCATTAAGACTGTGGTTAGCACAACTTTACAACAACCATATTTATGACTAGCCGTGGCAAAACCAGACACAAATCATCCCAGAGGTGTTTTGAATTATTCACAGATTCTGAAAGTGTAGATTCTAAGCTTTCCAACGATGCCTTACACATGGAAATCTGAGAACATTTGGAGAATTTGTGGCCATTTGAAAGCAGCACATTCTGAAAACGACGAGCTGAGAAAAAACACATTAAAGATCTGATTGTGGAGCAGAAAGGAGCTTATTTGCAGTGGCGCCGCCAGACTTACGGACGGCCGGACACACTAGGCGTACCTTGGAGAGATTTTTTTTTTTTTTATTCCTGTCTTTTGCAAGACAACATTAAGCAAATAAAAACGCATTTTTATAGAAATTGAATGTTTTAATATAAATAGAATGTGTGAGATGGAGAGCCCAAGCGAACTGGGTCCAATCAGACTGGAAGTGCGATAAGCACCAAGTTCACAGCCCTACAGCACACTCCTCACACCCCCCCACAAAAATGATACATCCAACATTCCATCGCAGCAGGTCACCTCCTCAGTATACACACACAACAAAGTTCGAGTCCTCTTTACTGAAATAGTGATATTGCTCGAATTCAACGATATGTTTGGCTGGAAAGACGTAATTAAAGTGTTGCAAATGCGATATTAAACTGTAGCCTACGACGTCCGTGGACTAGCAGACAACGGATCAAACTTAAGGTAAGCCGGCTTTTACTTTATTTGCCCGCCGATGACACTGCTGGTTCCAGGCATTTACAAGATATAATTTTGATGTCATGTTGAAATACAAGCTTATGCCAAGTCATGTCGGGATGCAGGTCATGGGATTACTTCTCTGTGCGTCAAAATCCACTTTATCACTGGCTAGTCGTTGTATGGCAGCTAGCATCAATGCACCACCAAGCCCAAAGAAATGCGCACTTTTTATTTTTTATTTTTATCTCAACATTCATGTAATCCTACAAATTTTATTGACAATGCCCGTTTCCACTACCTCTGCCGAGCGCTCGTTCAGCACACTGAGACGCCTAAAAACGTACCTGCGAAACACCATGGGTGATGCGAGGCTCTCATGAACATTCACTTCGACATGAAAATCGATAGTGAAGCGATCATGAGACAGTTCGACGCATCTGGTAAAAGGCGACTAAATTTCAAATAGATTGCTCTACAAGTTACAGTTGCGCCTTCAACTGCACATTTTTATTTTTTATTTTTGGAGGGGGGGGGGGCGTACCTTACATTTCAATCCTGCAGGCGCCCCTGCTTATTTGCATGACATTAAGCTAAGCTCTCCCCCATTACTGACATCACCGTGGTGTGGTGTTTCAGGGCAGGGCAGAATTAGAAGGTTCTTTGTTAAAATGGAAATGCATTTATAACCAAAAGTCCATATAATCGTTCAATAATTCAATAATACACAGGATAATATGTTAAGTCAAAATCACCTGTATTGTCACTTTAATACAATACACACCACACACACACACACACACACACACACACACACACACACACACACACACACACACACATACACACACACACACACACACATACACACACACACACACACACACACCTTAGTCCTGTTTTAATCCTGTTTTCATCCTGGTTTAGTCCCGCTTTAGTCCTTGTTTAGTCCTGTACAGACACGTACACACACGTACACACACGTACACACACGTACACACATGCTAATGTTGCGTGTTATTTTAGTATTGTTTGCAGAAATTTTCTGCAAACTATATTAAAATAATTTAATAGTACTAATCCTTCTTAACCCATGCTATTAATACAAAATCACACAATAGACAGGAAGTGCTATTAAATTTCTTGAGAAACTGCAATTCCAAAAAACAGAATGAATGTAAAAATATAAAATTATTACATTCTAATTATTTATTATAAATGATGTCAAAACCTCATCTTGTCTTAGTCTTGTGGACCCAATCTCATGTCTCATCTTGTAGAAAGTGTCTCATAACTCAGAACTAATATAAGACCACATTGTAATTAAATTAAATAGCCTCTTTTTGAGTTGAAAATGGCTTACAATTGACTTTTAATTATTATTGTGGTATTAAAATCAGTATTGACTATCAAGCTTTTTCCTTAGTATCAAGATCAAGTTTGAAATTTGTCTGAATACATACTGCAAATGTATTATATACTGCAAATAAACTATAGTATAAATACAGTTTTCAGTATCTAGAGCACTCCTGCATGTGTGTGCTTTCTCTCATATTTGCACGTTTCACTCATTCCTAATTAGGTCAGAGGATCACGCATGTCATCCAAGGTCATCAGCCTCCTCTACGCTCCCTGCATAACCCCGTTTGACTGAATAATCTTGCCTTATTTTTTTATCAACTTTTCCAGAGCCCCAGCTCCTATCTCCACCATTCACCGTTTACTTACCTGATTCAGCGTCTTAATCGGAGAGCATGCGGGGGATACAGTGCGTCACCATGGTTACCGATAAGCCTGTGTATTGTCTGTGTAACATTGGAAAACACATGACTGCAAACTGAAGCACTCCAATTGGTTTATTATGCATTTGAGTGAGCATGGTGTGAATTCTTTGGCAAAACAGAACATATATTTGTGTTGACTCTTTGGAAATGTTATATTGAGCGCAGGCTTAGCTGTGAATTATTAGTGGTAATAAAAGCACACTTATCGGCGGAAACTTTCCAGACAATTTGTATATTTGCTTCAAGCGAGGAACACTATGTCTTTCTTGCATATGTATGTCTGTCTGGCAGGGTTTGTGTGTGTGCTGTGAAGTAAGAAAAAAAAGTGGTGCTCCCCGTGCTTCTTTGTCAGTTCGGGGGGAACACGGGGTGCTCGCAGGTCCAAATTAAGCCCACCTTTCAGCTGCGTAACATTGTGTTCCCGACACAGAGAACGATGAGCTCTGCTGGCTAAGTGGCTAACAACTCCAAATGCTTCTCAAGACCTCTTTACAACCGGAGCAAGGTGACCTGATGTGCCGTGTCAGTCACTTCTACAGTCTGCACACTCCAGCTTTCTACTGCACAGATTATTTTATAGAGGTAGATAAGACTTAAATAAGAGGATAATTACAGGGAACTTGTGTATAATTCTTCATAATATTACAGACTCACTTTATATCACTTTTTTACCAGTTCATGAGCTGGATACATTAAGATTAAATTAATCTGTCCTTAAATAGCATCAGATGCTGAAAAATGTAGGCTAACAACTGAAGCAAGTCTGACAGGGGGCTAAGTGTGAGAGAAAAGTGGTTCAAGGGAATGATGATTCATTCGATGTGGAAAGTGAAGCCTCAAGTGTAGTTCTATCCAATAAGATATATACTGGTTGAAAAGTCAGAATACACAAGAATCAAGAGCTCTCTGGCAGTAGAGTTGAGAATATCAAGGTGCCTCGAAATAACGCAATACACAAACCATGATACTGATTATATCACTATGACAAACACATTTTTATCTCAGTTTTACTTTTCTCAAGCCTCTACTTTGAAATATAGTTACAGGTGGAGGTCCATGATAACGGGACAATATATCTATCTTTTTCCCCCTTGAAAACGAGATGCTGCATCTCAAGGGGCTTTCCATGAATAAATTCAAATTCAATATATAAGACACAAATTTCCCCATACAAGTACAATAAAAGAGTATCCTGAAATTATAATGAGTGTACCAATATACAGTATTCAAATGTTATCCATACTGTTAATTGCACTACTGTACCAAAGACACTTCCAGCTTTGCCCTTGATCATTGGCCTGTCATGTCATCAGAGGTTATAATACTCCCTACAAGGAAACCACAACAGACTTGATGATAAATAAACCGTTGGCATCATGAACAGGAAATAAAGTTTTATTACCTGTCGACAATCCCAAACTGTTGCAGAATAACTGAAGCAGCCTGTGAGTTGTAATGAGAGGCAGGCGAATCTGGATGTCTAACACAGAGGTTTATTTATCATCAGTGCTGGGGTACTATTGTAGGGGGTATAATATAATAACTTCAGATGACGCAGGCCAGATAGCAAGGACTGAGTGCAGGTGTCCATGGTACAGTAGTAGGCCTGTCACAATAATTACTATACTGACTTATCGTTCAGTATATGAAAGCTGGAACAATATATTTTGGGGCTCAGTATTTATCATGGGTACTTTTTCTATGCAAAAGTGGGGAGATTTTTGTTATTTTTGCTGTAATAGGCTAAAATTAGAGCTGCAAAGGGTCTATGGCTAATTATTGCTTCACTATGCTATTTATTTGTTGCGGTTCATGCTACTTCTAGACATGCTACTTTGTCTAGAATGTTCCATGGTAAACCTATCTCAAGGGAGACAGACATAGGCTACATTACAGGTCAGATCTGTGAAGATGCAACCTTATTCACAGCGAGAGTTACTGTATTTTTGAGCAATAGAAACACCCATAATGAAAAAATGCTAGATCAATGTGTTTAGCGTAATACCATGGAACACTAGGATCTCCTAGAATGGATGGACCTTCCACCAGAAAAGTTGCATAATGCACCTTTAATGAAAAAAAAAGGATTATCTTGTATTGGTGTTAATTGTAAATTAGTTTTGATAGGATCACTTATCACAATATACAGTTATCTATAGCAATATATCATTCTTAAAAAGTTGTTATTGTGACAAATCTATACAATAGTGCTATTTCTTTATCACATACACCACAAGTTTCTTTCTAGTCTAAAACTACAGCTCTGACTTAGACAAACATTGAATACCTGAGTGGTTATAGCTTATAAACATGCTTCTCTGTAGCAAAGCCAACAGTGATATGAGTCAGAGGAGCGGAGCAGAGCACACCTCACTCATGACTCACACAAAAACTAGCAGCATCATTTCTCATAGCTTTACTGTTACTCCCTAATGCACTGTGGACTGAATATTGAAAGTGCTCTTGTGACCTAAGCTCTACTGTAAAATTACTTAACCTTAAAAACAACAGTGAGGTCTTTATGTACTGAGACAGCATAGACCCTGACTCATGTCTCAAAGCGCAGTAGACACATAGACAGTGATTTTTATATTAGTAGTGCATTTGTAAATCAGAGAACTGTAAACCCAACAGACTCTGAGGCAAGTAGGGTGAAATGTTTTGTTCATAGACACAAGAAGAAAATGCATAGAGGAAATCTAACCAGCAACCTTTCAGTTAGAGGGCAAACAATTCCTACTATCTTAAAGGGATAGTGCGTTTTAAATTTTTTTTTAAAAATGTTAAGCTGTATGGGTTTCCTTCTAAAAGTTACGAGTGTTGACACCGGCTTACCTCTGACACTCTCCGCTCAGCCCGGTTTGGCTCGCTTTCTGGAGCCCACGTAAGTAGGTCTGGTAACTTCCCTGGAACATGAAATAAAGCTTGTTTTTCTTCTCAAAACAAAATATTTGTTAGAAAGGTGATATATTTGCGTCCGAAACAGTTGTCCACGAAACATCCAGCAGCGTATTTCGTATTCGCGTATTGTCTCTCTCCACTCATATCACTACTCCTATGTTAACACTATCAGCCTGTTCACCTTCAGCGGATGTCTACACCGAAGTTTACAAGTGAACAGGCTGATAGAGTTAACATGGGCGTAGTGATACGAGTGGAGAGAGACAATATGCGAATACAAAATACGCTGCTGGATGTTTCGTGGACAACTGCTTCAGACGCAAATATATCACCTTTCGCACAAATGTTTTGTTTTGAGAAGAAAAACAAGCTTTATGTCATGTTCCAGGGAAGTTACCGGACCTACTTACGTGGGCTCCAGAAAGCGAGCCGAACCAGGATTATCTTAGACTGTCAGAGGTAAGCCGGTGTCAACACACGTAACTTTTAGAAGGAAACCCATACAGATTAACATTTTTTAAAAAAACGCACTATCCCTTTAAAACAAAAAGGAAACAGTTTGAACGATCAATTTTCAAATCTAATCCAGTACTCACCCACTTAAAACTTGCCACTACAAAACTGCAGATTCATTCACAGGGTAGACACAGAGCTTCTCAAGAAGATAATGTAAAAAAAAAAAAAAAAAGTAGTCAAAATTCCACCCAGTTTTATTTACAAAGTTGCTGAGGCTGCAAATATTAGTTGCAGCCTCAGTAATTTGCCATGAATTCAATAACTTGGAAGGAGGCAATTAATTCCCTGTTAAGTATCCCAGTCAGCTGACATGCTTACACAGTTTTCAATTAGATTCTGTTGGTAGGTTTTTCTCAGACCAGACGTTCAGGCAACTTTGTAAAAAAAAAAAAAAAAAAAAAACTGGGTGGAATTTTGACTACTTTTTTTTATTTTTTTTATTTTTATTTTTTACTGAGGCTGCAAATATTAGTTAAACACATTTCATATTAACCGCCCCTCCTTGAGCCGCCACCTTACCATGGTGATGGCGAACCAACCAGACATAGTGGTGGTGGATAAGCAACAGAACAGAGCCGTGGTGGTGGACATTGCAATACCAAGCGATGGTAACATCAGGAAAAAGGAACACGAGAAACTAGAGAAATACCAGGGGCTCAAGGAAGAGCTGGAGAAGGCCTGGAAGGTGAAGGCATCAGTGGTGCCCGTGGTGATCGGAGCACTCGGGGCTGTAACCCCCAAACTGGAGGAGTGGCTACAACAGATCCCAGGAAAAACATCAGACATCTCAGTCCAGAAAAGTGCAGTACTAGGAACAGCAAAGATACTGCGCAGAACTCTCAAGCTCCCAGGACCCGAGCTGGATGAGAGTGAGAGTGAGAGACCAACCACCGTGGAAGGTGAGGAGCATATATATATATATATATATATATATATATATATATATATATATATATATATATATATATATATATATATATATATATATATTAGGGCTGTCAGTTTAACGCGTTAATTAGATTAATTAATTACACTGCTAATTAACGCGTTATAAAAATTAACGCAATTAATTATGAGCGCAATTCAATGCGCGCGCATTTTAAATTTGGCGTGCGGGGCCTTTGAACGGCGAGTTTATTTATAAAAATGTGACGGAGCATATCCGTTTCTAAGCCCCCTGTCCTGTCCCCGCGGAGAGCACGTGAAGACGCCGGGGAGAGCACGTGAAGACGCCGGGGAGAGCACGTGAAGACGCCACGTCTGTTTCCGTATCTGCTGCGCTGCGCGCGCTGAACCCCTTTCAATTCCCCATAACCTCTCCAGCGTGTTCTGCCGTGACTAAGGGTGCACACTTAAGAAGCGTTAGTTTTGCCCATCCAAATCACGCTATCGTTTGCTCACCCCGCGGTGCCGCCGCCTCCTCCCTCCTCCTCCGTGCGATGGTCCGGACACATCCGCGCCGGGTTCCGGGGGTCAGGTGAGTCATGAGTTGCCTGGAAGAATCCATGACTCATCGCTGTACCAGCGAGTGAGTCTGGTAACGCTTGGTCCAAAATGCGCTGCGGTTGCGCGTAGACAGACAGCTAAGTGAACCAATCAGAGATTGCGCCATCTTGATTCAAAACTGAGGAGGAACTTCCGCTGCCTAAGAGTGACTTTGCGGGCAAAGGCGGGTGCACTGACGTCACCATCTTTGAACGAATCAGAATCGCGGAGTCCATTTTTAACCGGAGGAGCGAGGGTGGAGCGAGGGTGGAGCAAGGGTGTCCAAATGGTATCGCGCTGTATAGGAAATAAAGAGAGATATCATTTGGCTGGCCAGGTAAAGCCATGAGTAATTTACATGGACAATTATTTGTATTCTCTGTATATTTGAAGCTGTGTATATTATTTATTGACATTGCATGAAAGCTACTGTACGTGCTCACGTACACCAGTAATATTCACCATTTAATAGGCTAGTGGAATGGTGTAAATGAGCTTTCGAATGAATGTTACGTAATGTGGGAGGTGAATGGGGGTGTACAGCAGTCTTGTCTTGGTTACACTGGAGATAACGTGCACGGAAAGAGTGAAAGACTGAAAGACTTAAAGGGGAAGTGCGTGAAGAGTCCCTCAGTCGTCCAGGTAGAATCCATGATAAGAGAGAAATTCAATTTGTCAACTGGACAAAGTTTGTTTGGTTGAAAACATTTCGCCGCTCATCCGAGAGGCTTCGTCAGTTCTGGTTCTCATGCTGGTTTGACCCTGTTTAGAACCAGAACTCCTTTTATCTTTTAAAGGGGAAGTCTGCATTCTTTTCACTGTACCACTATAAATCACAACTTTTTTGCACTGTGGGAAAGCACAATAAACCACCTAAAAAAATTATTTAAAAAAATGCGATTAATTAGATTAATTAATTACAAATCCTGTAATTAATTAGATTAATTTTTTTAATCGCCTGACAGCACTAATATATATATATATATATATATATATATATATATATATATATATATATATATATATATATTAGGGCTGTCAAACGATTAATTTTCTTGATCGCAACTAATCTCAGAAATTTCATAGTTAATCGCGATTAATCGTGATTTATTTTGCATGTTTAAAATTGATATCTTGCAGTAAGACCGTTCGAATCTAAAGTTAAACTCACAATGCAAAGTATTTCTCACCATTTTTTTTATTTCAAAAAAGTGCAGAGAAAGGAAAAAGTAACAATGAACCAGTAATAGTGCTTACTTTGAGAAATTGTAAATAAATGATTGAAGCCCGCTCGAGCTGCCTACGGATGCGTAGAAGGAACAAAATACTAGCAAACTCAAAATAGCGCGTTTAACCGACAATGAGTTTAATTAATACAACCAAATGAGCTGCATATGGATGGTAGAATTGCGGAAAATGCTGGCAAACTCTGATCGCGATTAAAAAAATTGTTCGCGATCAATTCGATCAATCGATTAATCGCGATTAACGCGCTAATATTCCCAGCCCTAATATATATATATATATATATATATATATAATAGGAATTAGGAGTAGGGATGGTTCTTAAACAGTTCTTAAGTGCCAAAACCAATGCATTATTAATGGTGTATGCACAATAACACATAGCTAGGTTTCCTTGAAAAAGCATATGAAAATACTCTATATGCAAATACTAAGTTAATACTAGCAAAGTGGTGACATGTACAGTATGGTGTGTACATATGGAATGTGCTAAAGGCTTTCAACAAATGGCATATTTACATTTTCCCACAGGTCTGGCTCCCTGTAATAACACGCCTCGCCTTGTGCATCTCACAGTGTGCTTTTTTTTCCTGACTATGCACCACTCAAGGCTTCATGTGCGTTATTGGTTAACATAAGTGTAAGTAATTAGTCTATGAGAATTACTGTCTAAAAAGATATCTTTAGGACTGGAATATAAGACTGAACTTTGAAATTGCAATATTGGAACACAAACAAACAAAAAAAATCAAGAAATTATTGTGGCTTGCTGCTGTTGTGTCATTAGGCAAAACTCCTTCTTATTATGCATACACATGTTTTTTCTATTATACAATATGAACAATATGAATATTGAACAATATGAAGAATTGCCATTTTGATTTTGATTCTCTTCCTAGGTCAGTCCCATGATTGAATGTTTTTTGATATAGTCTACCATCTCTGAGCTGGCTATGTAAGCAGTCTGCATGATAATGTGTCATACAGAGCGTGCTAATTCAAAGGTAAATTAGGGCGGACTTGAGTGGAGCACCCTTTATTGGTCTCCTCTAAAGAGGACCCAGCCATTTTAATTAAATTACTTATACCTCTTTAGCAGCACAATTAAGCGAGTTAATTAGTTGCATAATGGCCGCCTGGATAGCTAACCAAAGCGTGATTAAAAAGTGTTATAGCATGAAGTGTGGTCGAATGTGATTGGAGCTTTGAGGAGGGGGAGGACACAGAAGGACCTCTCCATCTGATATGTTTGGGGTATTCCTGTTAGTGGACTAGTCTTCTGGGGCTGGCTCTGATCAAGTATAAAGCTGACAGTGACTAATATCAAACAAAGACAAGGCCCTTGGGATACTTATCTGACATTTTAAAATGTATCAAGCTATAATATGACTCATGTTTATTTTTTATTTATTTACAAAAGTATGATGTGTGGATTGCACCATTGAAGAAGAATAAGAAGTGACTTTATTGATCTCACACTGGAGAAATTCTTCTCTGCATTTTAACCCATCCTATATATATATATACATATATTAGGAGCAGTGGGCAGCACACATTAGGGCGCCCGGGGACCATCTCCATGATCTTCTTGCTTCGGCTTGGTCAGGACCTCAGCTGGAGGATTTTACCTATGGTGCATGTTTTTTTGGGGTGGTGGGGGAAACTGGAGTGCCCGGAGGAAACCCACCCAGACACGGGGAGAACATGCAAACTCCACACAGAAAGGCTCGGGCGACCGAACCCCGAACCTTCTTGCTGTGAAGCATGAGCGCTAGCCACTCAGCCACCGTGCCACACATTTCCACAGGGCTGATCTTTTTTATGAATAAAAATCCAGTGTGAGGTATTTACTACAGCTACTGGGTTCATAAAGCTGTGCAGCCATATGTTTGCTCTTGGGAGTGGTGGGTGATGTTAATGTAAACATGACATACAGGAGGAGGTCCTCAGAGAGCTGCCCAAGGGGGAGCGCAGCATTGCAGTACAACAGTTATGCCGCATAGACGGGGCCCCCGGTTGCCTTGGAAACCATACAGAGGTTATTGACATAATTTCAGAGATTTCAGAAATGCTTTGTATCACAGTATGCATTATTGCAGTGTGGTTCACATGAGCAGAAATGAAAACCCTGTGATAGCAAATATGTACTGTAATATATGTGCATGATGACGAGACTGACTTTTAAATGACAGTTCTTAATTCACCTACTTCATGCCCCGGTGCAGCCGTCTTCAGAGGTGTTTGTAGTCAAACACAGACACCTCTGTCTCATTACAATGTCCCATGAGCCGTTGCCTCGCAGACACATACACACACATACACATACACACACACATACACACACACACGCACACACACACACACACATACATATACACACACACATACACAACATGTCTGGACCACCAGTCTGGCTTCCCCATCTGACCTCATCATAACGATCCTGTTAATTGCCCTGTTAATTATACTCATCATCATCCAGCCTCCTGACAGCTGATATGCTAAAAAGGATGGATGATATAAAGCAGAAATTATTCTGCGAATTGTATTTAAACTGTATATGTATGTATGTATGGGGAGCTGTGGTTATGACTCTGCTGTCTTTGATTTATCACTTTGTTTTTGATCTGGTAAAGACCAAAAGATGGTGTAGCAGTGGTTCAGCATCAGCATAACCAAAGAGTTCATCGGGTTATCATATGGTGACAATTGTTTCCATATATACATGTGCATGTGCATACATGTACCCAGTGAGCATGAATCTACTAGACATGAATACAACCTTCATTGAATAATCACTTGATAGCTGTAATCACTTCATATAACTATAGAATTGCTATTGCTATTGCTAGAATATACAATACAAATTATTTGACAGTATGATTCAGTGACTTCCTCCATAGGTTGTTGAGGTGTACTAGTGTTTAAACTGAAGGCTGCTCTCCTGTGATGGATGTGTCTGGACACACAGACTTCAAAGTCGTTAATTGAAAATTGAGACAGTGTAGAGATGATGCTATTGATTTCCATGCACTCTACAAGCGCTATATGGCAGCCGAGACTACCTTGAGGACAGGGTGAAGAGGTGAGAAGGGAACAACGGCAGGTCAGGGCAGGACAGGGGAAGTGTGTGGGGGAGGAACGGTGCTGGGGCAGAGATGAGGTTAGGGTAGGCTGCTAAGTGGGGTCTGCAGATGAACATTACACTGCCTTAAATGATGTTGGTACAAGCATATGTTGGGAGCGTAACCCCGTACAATAAACCCATGAAGGTTTACAGCCCATGGAGCAGCTCCAACCTCTGCCTCTTCTCTCCAGCATCGATCAGAGCAGGGCAGGCCAGCCCCCAGGCTGTTTGTAAGTCAACACAAACCCACAAAGCTTCAAACGGGCGTCCAGCAATCAATAGAGGTGGAAATCGTGTTTACTCCTGTTTTCCATGGCATTTGAAATGGTCTTGATGGAATCCCCCGAACAGCCCTGGTCCACTGTGGGCCTCCCCTTTGTCTTGTGGAGCACATACAGAAAGACAAACATTACTGTATATCAAACTGCCTCTAGTGGGAGGATCATGTTTGTTGACCAATACAAGGCAGTTTAATCAATACAGAAGCTTTCTTGTCAGGCCACATGCCACTCCCAACCCCCCCCCCCCCCAAAAAAAAAAAAACAGCTGGCCCAACAGCTTTTGATTCAAGACAAAAAAGTAAAATAAAAAAAAATAATAACAATATATTACAAAATTATCTTCCTTTGTTTTTCAATTAACCAACAAACCAAGATCGTTATGATCTTTGATGTAGAGGTGTCTTCAAATATAACACTTTATTGTGCATAGAACTGGTCTCATTCTGATGCAATGGTGATGCCAAGGTTTGTCTAACTCATTAAAGGAACAAAGTTAAATTCAGATGTGCCAAGGCCTGTTCCGGTGTATTCCTTATATGGTTACGCTCTACTTAGCAACGGTTGCTAAGCAGTGTGGATACAGGGGGAGGGAGTTGGAACATCTCTGCGCACTAAACCGAGAGGGTATAATCTTAACATAAAACTTTACTACAACAAACCAGCAGAAGGTATTCAACGTGTTGTAGGTGTAAAATTATTGAAAAATCAATAAAGTAGAATAATAGCAGGTAGCAGATGCAGGCAGTGGAACAAGGATGTGTGGCAAAGGTGACCAGCAGGGTCCTAAATGGAGCTGGGAATGGAGGCCTGAGTGTGATTCAGGGCTTATTGGGATAACATCAGAGGGCAGTTAGGTCCAAATTACCTCTTGGCCATTTACCCCCTCTTTCTGTGTAATGGTGGACCTTTCAACCCAAAATAAATAACCACGTGGCCATCTGCCATGGCCGCCATGTTGAGTTACAGCATGCCTCTTAAACATTGAGGCTGAGATTTAGATTCATGAACACAGCTGGACACTGTATTTGGTAAAACTAACAAAGTGTCAGGGTGAATACTATGTTTTATTGATATTTACAGTTTTCCCCCACTGTTGTAGGCATAAGAGGTGTAGCATGCAATATGTTATAAATTAGGGGTGTGCAAAATAATCGTCATGACAATGTATCGCAATACTTTCACAATATACTGCATCGTTTCTTAATTCCAAACATCGATTATTAATTTAAAAAACGGTTGGTGAACATCGGCCAAAAACAAGTACAATACAACTTCCAGTCCACTAGATGTCATTGTAGTTGTTGGCGCCCTTCACGCCAGCGGCATTTCCGGCGGCGGGCGATGTTGACATGCTAGCGCGGTTTTTAGGGCAACATGTGCGTTCACGCTGCGCTCCTGTCTGCCGAAATACGGAAGTCTGAGAAGAACATCTGCACCCTTACTGAGTGTGACATAACGGCTGCTGAGGAGGTCGTCGCTGCAATGAAACCTACAGGGCTCTCAAGTTTTGAGCGGGGTCATGCGTGAGACTGCGTAATTTCCAAGAAGGGGGGGCGGACAATTTTTCTGCTTGAATTGCGTGAGAAATGCCGTGTGAGCGTGTGAACATGTCGAATTGTCTCTCTCAATGCGTGAGACTTGAGAGCCCTGCTGTAAATGTTTGTCTAAAGAGCAAACTTAAACTACAAAGCAACTAATGAGAGTTCTATAAATGAAGCTATTACCTGATGGTTCTCAGTTTGCTTTATCATCACCGTTTTGTCCTTCCTCGTGTTCAGTCGCTGTTCTTATCACTGACAGTGCAGTGTACGCACTAACCCACAAAACTAACAATCTATTTTCTGATTGGCTGAAAAGGGCGCGGCGCCTGAGAGATTTTTTTCCGGGGAGCGGGGCGAGGGGGGGTGGGGGGGTGGGGTTTCGCTGAAAACGCGCGGTGCCTGCATAAACTGAGCCACACAGACCGATTTTCTGGGCACACAAAAAAAAAAAAAAAAAAAAAATCAGCGTGAGAAATGCCATGTGAACACGTCAGTTTGCGTGTGTCACACTCTCAATGCGTGAGACTTTGAGAGCCCTGAACCTATGAAAGTAGCTACACTCGCAATATCAGAGGAGACCAGTCCAACGCTATCTATTGTAGCGCCACTCCGTGCTTAACTCGTCCACGAGCTCCAAGACAATCCGACTGATTGTATCTTGACAAGGAAAATTAAAACCACAGTGTGCCAGGATCTTAACAAGAGGTATTTGAGTGAAAAAGAGGCTCTGTATAAGGCCTCGGCTCTTGATCCCCGTTTTAAGGCCCTACCTTTCCTTTCCGAGGACGAGAGGGAAGATGTTTACACTGGAGTAACTGCAGAAGCCATCAGGACCAAGTGGGAATTACAGGTAACATTAACAACAATACAATTAAAGTGTAATTTAACAATATAAATTCATATTTTAGCGTTTAAAAGCATAAATAAGTAATAAATAAATACATATTAATACATAAATTCATGAATAAATAAATCTATCGTAGGTAAATGCAGTTGTCATCGGAAATAGATAAAAGCATTCACAATTCGATTGTGTTGAACTGATTTCCACCAAAGCAATGGACTTCAGGCAGTATCAAGGAAGGATGGTTTATTTGTTTTTGTTATTCAATAAATTCAGTTATGAATTGAGTTGCTCAGAGTTATGTATCAATTGAAGACATTACCCAGGTACACAACCACTGGTATTTAAGTTATCCTCTTTTTTTTGGTACATTTTCACTGAAGTATGTCAAATATATTGCAATGCATCGAAATAATTCAAGTATCATGATGCATTGTGATAGTATCGCATCGTGGCATATGAATCATGATTCAAATTGAATCGTTTCTTCTTTGCCAATATCCACCCCTATTATAAATATAATTATAATACAAATAATTTCTGAATCAATAAAGTTTGTTTAAGCCTATATGTCTTTGCTCAAACATCGAGAAAATATAGCGAAATTATCTGCACATTCAAATTCAGGCAGAATGCAGTGTACCTCCATTCTGTGTTGAGTTGGGCTAAAGATCTCTCCCTCCTCTCCTGATGCAGGCGGACCTGGGGCAGTGTGAATCAGCAGCCCTTTTCACAGTGGCACATAAACTTCAAACAGCTCCAGCTCTAAAGGCTGTGAGTGAACAGCGCCATGAGGAAACATTCCCCTAACGCACTGTGACATATTAATGAGGAGACATTCAGCTCTGTTACTGGAGCTGACAAAACTCATGCTTGTCTCAACATGTTGATTAACACCTGAATCATCAAAACACATCAGGTATATTTGTGCATTTTTCACACTTTTGTGGAGAATAGTTTGGCTTATTGACTTTTTCGCTTCAGCTCTAAACAAGAAGTCACTTTATCTCAAGTACAAAGTAAAAAAAAAACATGAAGCCTCTATGAGACTGGCATTCACACAGTTGTGCTTTATTGCTGTACAGGTACAGTACTTAAAACAGTGGGAAACATTATCATTATGAAAGACCTTTTCTGACCCATATTATATATGCAAGTAGTCGATATGTAAAAAAAATAATAATAAAATAATTCTGAAAGGCAGTGTACCCATGTTGAGGTACTAACAACAGACAATCACACTTTGACTGTTTCATATAGATTCCTGACAAAAAATTGGAAAGAAGACAGCCACCAGTCCGTGCTGGGTGTGTGGTGGACAGGATGTGAGTGACATTTAGAAATGAGCTGTGACACACTGAATTGAAAATACTGTATAATATAGAGCTTGGCATGCCTTTGTTTAATCTTCTCAACTTATTTTTATGAATACAGCTTAAAATGGAAAGCATTCGGAACAATAAAGGGCTGAAGTATTTGATCTACATCCCCAATATGTAATATTAATAAACATCTATTAAAATACAACACAAAGGCTTCATTTCTTGCTTAAAAATGGAACTGCATACATATCCCTAACATTTATTACATTAAGCAGTCCTGCCATTTTTTTGGCATTTTTTCAGTACCATATGATTTTCAGTGCAAGGCATTGCATACATTCACCTAACCAGTCCAAAATACTGCTCTCTTTCCAATGCTTGTGAATGCCAGTGGTCTCAGTGGTTTCAGGACATTTTGTGCATCTTCATGCACCAACAACAACTTGAGATCGATCTCTGATGGCACTGCTAATTTGTAAGACTGAATCAATCAGATACATTGTGGGTGATCAGTGAGAATGAGAAATCAATCGCAGCTATCGATACTTTGTGGCTCTAACAATTCTGATCCAATCTCCAAAGATCAAACAGTTTGTCCAGACACACCCGGCCCGTTATAGACACAATAATACAAAACAGTGTGTGATCGAACACCCATATAGAACAAAGTTGTCTGCTTTGCATCATAGTAGCGAAACATCAGGAAAAATAACATAATATTAAATAGTATATAAACCATTTCTTAGCCTTAGACAATCATTCAGAAAAAAGATATTCACATTTTAAAATAAACCTCTTCTTTACCTCAGCCATTGCATTGAACCCAAGACATTCTTAAATCTGACAATTCCTTCCGCTCCCCGGCATCAGCCCAAACCCTGTGCTTGTCCTTATAGTAAAGGTACAACTCATCACATTACTATTTACAGAGCCGTCTACATAGAAACGCCCGTGACCCACAGGAGGGGGAGGAAGGGCTGGAACCACATGGGTCTGTTTGTTGAGGTTACTTTGGGTAAAGATGAAGGGACAGGAGGGGAGCAGAGGACAGAGAAGGGGCCACACCCACTGTGGTGGACAGCTGTACAATAATTGAGTTCATCTGGGCTCAAGACCAGACTGTGTATCTTCCTTTCAACATATTTACATAAACAACTGAGTCAATAGTAAACAGCACTATAAGCTCAGATTTGGTCATTTAAACAGTATGTAAACATACTGTCTGAGAATATTACAGCTGCTCTGGCCACTGGACTTGTACACTATTGTCTTTTTCTTGTATGTGCCCGAAAATGGTACTTTCAGACGCATCTTTACCTTTGGCACACAGTTTTTCTTTGTAACTTAAACAAGTCATTTGTTGAATGAGCAGTTTACATTTTTCACTTTGTTTTGTTCTGCAATGCATAATAAGATAATACAGAATATAGGCTACTTACACCACATATTCACAAACAGACTTCTGCTTTCACCCCCACTTACAAATCCCCTTCTTCTTCTGATGGCACATACACCATTTTGCATGATTGGGCACAAAACATTAAAAACTTCAAATAGCATCTTTGTCTGTTTTTCAAGTGTGTTCAATGTATATAACACAAAATGCCTGCAGTACATCCATTGAGCCTAAGTCCTTTCATAGTAAAGGTAAGTGCAGGTGTTGGCGACAGATTTTTGTTTGTTCCTCAAAGGCTGGTGGTGACAATTTGAGCAGAAGTGCACCGTCGGATCGTACTGAGGTTAGCCTGACCCTGGGTGCGTGTTGCCGGGGCAGCAGTAGCACTTACAGAGCCCAAAGTTGTAAGAGTAGTGTCCCTGAACAGGTGAGAGGGTCCCATGTGTAAGTCAAGCTTTCAAAGGCGATGGTTCATTTATAAACTTGAGAGTGATCCAAGCCTCGACAGGTGCACAGACACACATCACGGAACAGCACGTCAAGTATTATCAGCAGCACCATGTTTCGAGTGGACTTCCACGGTGAGCAGCAGGTAGAACATGACAGCAACCAGAAGGGGACCTAAATATTTTACTTTTACAACTCATAAACTCCAAAGAAAACTACCAAAACATCCAAACAACATAGAGCACCCAAAGGCAAGAAGATGGCCTCTGTTTTTTCAGACCTTTTTTTGTATTATGCAGTAAATACTAGCCTGTATCACATTTGCCTTCCAAAGACTAGCGGGTACTGTATAATGTGCAGACGTTTGATTGGGGACTAGGCGCTGACATCAGAGTTACTTGGTCCATATTATTATAGTTCTACCAGGAATCTCATGATGAGGCCTTCCTGTTGGTCCAAAGCAGCGTGGGGGGCAGGGGAGGTGACTGATGTGGGCGTGGCTTCCAGTAGCCCCGCCCCTCACACTGCATTCGCCGCAACTGCAGGAGTTCCCCGAGGGCAGCACACTCATTGCCGCCAGTCAAATGCAGGCGTTGGAACATCTGAAATGAGAGAAGGTCATCGTAAAAAAAAAAAAAAAAAAAGAATAAAAGAAAGAACAGACAGACACGTTTTAATTAGAGATGGGCGTTATGTCAAAAAAAATGTAATGATATTATGATATGATATTCTTGGAGCCAGATCTCAGTTTCATCACAATTCATGAATCATTGCTTTTAAGAGATAACTGATGCCATCTGCTTCTTCTGAAAGAGCTGCCTTCTAGGGAAATTTAGTGAATTACAATATGGCGATTTTACAAATATTCCAAAATTTCCCAGTCTCCAATGGTCAGTTTCTTTTCAAAAGCCGCCCAAGGAAGTAAAAGTGGTACCATTTGAGAAACCTATTAGACAGAGGGTCATAATGTTATGCTAGTGTATCTAACCTTGAGAGAAAAAATGCATGTCTAATAATCAACTTTACACTGAGACTAATGAATATTCAAGAGTGATAAGATCGTTATGGGATCAATATGTGTTTGAGGTAAACAAGAAGCACACCATACATTACACATGAAGTACACAGACATACATGTAGACATTGATTTGGCGCTGACGTCTGTAGTCATGAAGTCATTTGAGCGCCTGGTCTTGACCCACCTCAAGTCCTTCACCTCCCCCCTCCTGGACCCCCTGCAGTTCGCCTACAGATCTAACCGGTCTGTGGATGATGTTATTAACCTGGCCCTCCACTTCATCCTCCAGCATCTCGACTCCCCAGGAACCTACGCCAGGATCCTGTTTGTGGACTTCAGCTCTGCTTTCAACACCATCCTCCCTGCTCTGCTCCAGGACAAGCTTGCTCAGCTAAACGTGCCTGACTCCACCTGCAGGTGGATCACTGACTTCCTGACGGATTGGAGGCAGTGCGTGCGGCTGGGCAAGAATGTCTCGGACTCCCGGACCATCAGCACAGGATCTCCACAGGGCTGTGTACTTTCTCCTCTGCTCTTCTCCCTGTACACAAACTGCTGCACCTCCGGCCACAACTCCGTCAAACTGGTTAAGTTTGCGGATGACACCACCCTCATCGGGCTCATCTCTGATGGCGATGAGTCTGCCTACAGGAGGGAGGTGGACCGGCTGGTGTCCTGGTGCAGCAGCAACAACCTGGATCTCAACCACCAGGAACCTCCGGTTCCTGGGCACTTACATCACACAGGACCTCAGGTGGGAGCCAACCATCAACTCCCTCATCAAGAAGGCCCAGCAGAGGTTGTACTTCCTGCGGCAGCTAAGAAAAGCCAAGCTGCCAGTCCAGATGATGGTGCAGTTCTACACGGCCATCATTGAGTCCATCCTCACCTCTTCCATCACTGTGTGGTATGCTGGAGCCACTGCCAGGGACAAACAGAGACTGCAGCGCATTGTGCGCTCTGCCGAGAAGGTGACTGGCTGCAGCCTTCCATCTATCCAGGACCTGTACGTCTCCAGGACTCGGGGGCGAGCAGGCCGGATAGCAGCTGACACTTCTCACCCTGGACATGGACTATTTGAGCCACTTCCCTCTGGCAGGAGGCTACGGTCCATCGGGACCAGAACCTCCCATCACAAGAACAGTTTCTTTCCCTCTGCTGTTGGACTCATGAACAATTCACTTTATATCACGAGTCACTTTAATTACGTCATGTTTGCACTACTGTTCTGATGCTGCTCATCTGGACCTTTTTGTTATTTGGATTGCTTATTGTTTTTTACTATATTATAGCTATATTTTAGTTATTACTATTATTTAGTGTGTATACTCTAGTTATTACTATTATTATTTAGTGTTTTATGTTTGTACCTTATCACCAAGACAAGTTCCTAGTTTTGTGAACTCTGTTCACTTGACAATGGCAATAAAAATCTTTCTGATTCTGATTTAGACAGCAACTTAATTTATACAAACATATTGGCAGTTAATGGGTGAAAAAAACCCCCCAAAAAAACAAACAGTTCATACAACAGCAGGGGGATTTCCAACTTTGACTCTCTGGCAATTCCCTCAAATTTCCATATGCTGTCTATAGATCTTCAATACATCACTGTAGAGAGGATCATGTGAATAGCAGATCTCCCAAAACTCCTCTGACCACACACACACACACACACACACACACACACACACACACACACACACACACACACACACACACGCACGCGTCAGTGCACTAGATAGGGTCATCAGTCAACTGCCAGTCAATACTCTGGCAAATCAATCAGACAGGAACTCCAATCTCCTGCAGTCAGTAATACGCTACAGGACCAGCCCTTATGATCCATACCAGAGCAAGAACGGCAACTTAAAGGCTATTTATAGGCTTTTAAATGGCAAAGTAGTAATTCATTTGAACTCACAAAAAGATACTGTACAAGGCTGTGAAGATATTATTTATTTAGTTGCCCAGAGCCATTTCTAAAGCTGAATTTGCACCATTTTAGAGGTATTTGCAATATTCTGGAATTCAATTTAGCAACAAATATTTTTTTCGTCCGTGAATTATCAGGGTATACTATAAAAAAAAAATCCTGTGAAAGTTCAGTGTCATATATTTTTAGATCAGTAGCTATAGCTACAACTGTACTAGTAAGAAGCCAACTTTTTGTTCTTGCGTGTCTGAGGTAACAGTACTTTTCAATGAGATTTAAAGTACTTCAGTGAACATGTGTATAGATATATAGAAGCTCTTACCATGCAACTTTACCCTGAGCACTTCCTGTTATGCTTGGACTTAAACCATAGGGGTATATTGCCCACAAACATATATGTATGGTCAAACGCCTGCACCAAACTCAATGACCTAATCCATAATTTACACCTTGCTGCCAGGCTGCTCTCTACACTGGCGCCACGAGGAACTATCTCCGGGAACGGCATGCACAGAGAGAACAGCATGTCCTCCACACAATCCTCGACTTCCAATTATGAAAAATAAAATATTCCTTTTTAATCAAACAGGCCCAGTGCCCCAGTAGCACAAAGCGTTGCCATGAACACTGTTAAATCGAAAACTGGGCTTTAATAGAGGAATACATCTAAGAGTCTGAAAAGAGGCAAATTAATAAAACAACAATTTAGCCTTTCAAGAATCAATTGTGTTTAGAGCTATAGTTTACATGACAAAATGATGTATAGATCAATAACTATATAAGACCTATTTGCGCTATTTAATGATCTAATGATTTTGGTGTAGCAGCCTTGTTTCACCATCAGATGAATAGATCATCTGTAACCGGGAGATTGGGCCCCAAAAAGTGGACTACAGAAGAAGAAGAAGAAGAAGAAGTGAACTTTATTGATCTCACACTGGAGAAATTCTTCTCTGCATTTTAACCCATCCTATATATATATATACAGTATATATATATATTAGGAGCAGTGGGCAGCACACACATTAGGGCGCCCGGGGACCATCTCCATGGTCTTCTTGCTTCGGCTTGGTCAGGACCTAAACCGGAGTGCCCGGAGGAAACCCACCCAGACACGGGGAGAACATGCAAACTCCACACAGAAAGGCTCGGGCGACCCGGGGATCGAACCCAGACCATGCATGCAAACTCCACACAGAACACACACAGAAAGGCCTTGGCGACCCGGGGATCGAACCCGGAACCTTCTTGCTGTGAAGCAAGAGCGCTACCCACTCAGCTACCGTGCCGCCAAGACAGGGATGTTATCTCTACACCTCCCAGGTCAACTGGCACCTCCATCTGTACACCTCCCAGACGCCTAATCCACACCTCTATATAGACCAATCAACAGCCCATCACCTCTGCTCCCATGCCTGCAACCACCTCCACGGAGAAACCCAGCTCTATCTCCTTGTCACCTGGGCAGGTGAGAAGGCAGCTTAAGAAAGTGTGCCAGAACAAGTCTCTAGGACCTGACAAAATCAACCCCCGTGTGCTAAGAACTTGTGCAGCACAGCTCACTGGGGTCCTGCACTTTCTCTTCGCACTGAGTCTGAAGCTTGAAAGGGTACCGGTGCTTTGGAAAACCTCCTGCATTGTGCCAGTGCCCAAGAAGCCTGTCCCATCTGGACTCAATGACTTCAGACCAGTTGCGCTGACATCTCATGTCATGAAAGTGTTTGAGAGACTTGTTCTGGCTCAGCTCAGACCCCTGTTGGCACCATTCCTGGACCCTCTCCAATTTGCATATCAGGCCCACATGAGTGTGGAGCATGCGATAATCTATCTTCTGCAGCGGGCTCACTCACACCTGGATAGTGTTAAGGGCTCTGTGAGGATATTGTTCTTTGATTTCTCCAGCGCCTTTAACACAATCCAGCTCTCTCTGATGGGTGAGAAACTGCTCAGGATGGGTGTCAGCTCCTCCACGGTCTCCTGGACTACCTCTCAGGCAGGCAGTATGAGCAACTGGGGACCACCCTGTCTGATACTGTGGTTAGTAATGTGGGAGCCCCTCAGGGTACAGTCCTGTCTCTGTTCCTGTTCACTCTGTACACCACTGATTCCCAGTACAGCTCTGGGTCCTGCCATCTGCTGAAGTTCTCTGATGACTCTGCGGTGGTTGGGTGTATCAGGGATGGACAGGAGATGGAGTACAGGACACTGATTGCAAATTTTGTGGAGTTGTCCCAGGCAAACCATCTGTTCCTGAACTTAGACAAGACCAAGGAACTGGTGATTGACTTCAGGAGGATGAGGTCACCTGTGGAGCCTATTAACGTCAAGGGTCATGAGGTGGAGATCGTGGACTGCTCCAAGTACCTGGGCGTTCATGTGAACAACATGCTGGACTGGAGGGACAACTGTAATGCTGTGTACAAAAACAGCAAGAGCAGACTCTACTTCCTGAGGAAGCTCAGGTCTTTCAACATGTGCAGTAAGTTACTGGAGATCTTCTACCAGTCTGTGGTTGCCAGCGCCCTGTACTCTACTGTAGTCTGCTGGGGGAGCAGCACCAGTAAAAGAGACATCGGACGGATTGACAAACTGATCCGCAAAGCTGGTCAGGAGGACACTGGACAAACTGCTCTCCATCATGGACACTCCTGCTCACCCACTGCACCAGACCATAGAGGGACAGAGGAGCTCATTCTCCAACAGGCTCCTACAGCTCCGCTCAAACAGTGAGAGATACAGGACTACATTCATACCACACTCCATACAACTGTACAACAACTCACCCTTATGTAACAGATAATACTCCCTACAACTGTATACAGCTGGTACTGAACATCATATTTGATACTGTATTTTGTATTTGACTACTACTTTTCTATTTAAATCTGATTGTACATATATATTTATTACCATTATCTTATGTATATAATTGTGTCTCATCTGACACAGGTCTATTGCTCTTTGGTTGCCATTCCATCTATTTTTCTTTTTGTTCTTTTACCCTCTGTTTTATATTGTATATTATATTTGATGAGTGAGCTACTGTACCCAAAACAATTTCCCTTGTGGATCAATAACGTTTGTCTAAGTCTAAGTCTAAGTCTAAGTTATAGATGTCATGTGGCATGTATTGATGCTTCCAGACTTTTTCAAACTGCAGAAAAAGCCAAAACAAGCCACGCCATTGATAACATTCTCCTCCCTGTATTTCTAGGCTGGATCCTTTGGTTTTCATTTATCCAATTAAATCAGCTAATTCCACACGCAGGGAGGAATGCAGCTAATTGAGCGACATTCTGGGTCATGGAGCTGTTCCCATCTCCTAAATGGGAACAGAGAGATCTAACAGAGAACACAAAATAAAGAAATTTAAAAAAAAAAGTTACAAGATCACCGCAAAATGAAAGATGATCATTGGTAGAACTTATACATGTGAAACTTGCATTCACAGGTAAAAGTTGAATTAATGTAATAACATAAACAACAGTTAAGGCAAATTTAAAAGTTGTATATTCAAAACATTTGGAAGACAAAGTGGGGAATTCCAGATGAGCCATAAATACACAAACATGACAAGGAAGCAGTCATAGCAGTGGTTTCCAATATTCAAATGAGGGAAAAGAAGATAAGATGGTAAAAATTAACATAGTAGAGTATGATTTAATATTTTTTTTATTGCTTTGTCCAAGAAGATCACTGCTGTTTCGGATGGAGAGGTGTGACATACACTCACCAATCCCTATAGTGGACAGAACTGGAGATAGCCCCCTGTCCACCCCTTTGCTGGGTTACAGGGCAGCCCCCGCCCCGAACGGAGAGAAGTTGAGATGACCTCGCTGGAAGATAAAGCATCATGTGAGAGTGATGGACGAGCTTGTATGAGATAAGAAGCTCTCATTTTTATGTAGGGCTTTTAAGTCACTGACCATATTATTAACATACATGAATGCAATGGCAAAAGGGGCCTCTCGCCTTCTGAAATACAGTCACTCAAAGCAATAAAATGGTGACCCCAGAGCTAACCACACCTTTTCCTGGTTGCTCCACTAAGTGCATTAAGTAGCATTTTAAACAGTGCGACATTATTGACACCAGAGGAAATAATGAGTCTTACTGCCTCACATAGAAATTATGGGAAATTAGAGCTGCAACACGGGATCAATACATGGATTAGCACGGTCATCATTTAACACATTTACAGAAACAGATATAGCAGCTTTTTATTTATTTATTGTTTATTTGACAGGGACAGATACAGCAAACATGCATTAAAGGTGCACTCTGCCTTTGCCTTTCTGTGCCTGGAATGTTCCACTGTACCAACCAATTATCTATCTTTTCTTTTTATGTTTATGTAATTATTGGTGTTTTTATTGCTAAAAAAATATTTTCTGATCTGTGTTATGTTATTTCCTCATCACAAACATGCCTGGGGTTGTGTTTTGTTTCATTCATACATGTTGAAGACACAAGTTCTTCTCTCAAACGGAAAACACTCATTTCACCTTTTTGATGTCATGTGGTAATACAGGAAGCGTTCCATTGTGTTTTTAAACTCCATGCAATTTCACGAGAATCATTCAGATGATTTCAACCCTGCAGTTGCCAAACTCAGTTGAACTAAGGGTAAAAAGTAGCAGTGAAATTGAAAACTATTGCTTTATCGCATCACAAGGTGGAACTGGAGCATTTTGAGCTTTGGAGATATAGACAGACTAATAATGCAGGATTACTCAAACATGTGTTATTGAAACAAAACACAGCTCCAGGTATGGTTTTGATGAGGAAACATTTTAACATGGCTTAAAGCTCACAAGAGTCAATTTTGTGTAATTAGGACCTTTAAGTAATAGTAGTAATTAGAAGAATACATATTTGTCGGCTGTTGGAATTTAATTTATTTTATAATTTGTTTCGTATCATACAGGTGGATGTTGTACTGGTAGCGGTAGTTGGAGCAGACAGTAGTAGTAATATTAAACTCTTACAATTTTACTTCAACCCAGGAACTGATCTTGTTGCGTTTTTGTACTTGACTAATATTGATTTGAAGACGTTTATTTTTGTTCATAATTACTATCTAATCATCTTTTTCCCAGACTGTTTTGAAAGCATCTCTTGTTTTTTTGCCCTGTGATGACTAAGGGCACGTCCCGGGGTTAGTCATTAGCAGCCCAACATAATGCGGCCTGTTTGTGAGCCTGGATGTTTGGTTTGACAGTATTCATGTGACTGTGTGCAAGTTAAATTCAATCCAGTAACTGTACACCTGTCTTTGAAGCTGGAGAAAGCTCACGTGTCAGGAGAGCTACAAAAGGGGCCACTTTCGGCTCAGGCTCTAAATGTCAACAAGTCCAAAACAAAATGTTTTGGGTGTTTTTGTTCAGGGTGAAATGTGATAACGGCCAGTTAACAAGTACTTTAATAAGAGACAGGGAGCTGTACCATAAAGTTGTGCTCATATACATAAGTATAGACAAAACATAAATAAATACATGTTTTAATTACATTTTTGTCAATTTAATACAAGAAAGGTTTTCTGAATGAATAGTTCAAAGCATGACAAGTGGAAAATGGTAAGCCTTTGCTTTAGTAATATTATATTAATAATTTGATGTAGCAATAACAGTACTATGAAGACAATAGAAGTCATTTTTAGCAGTGAACACTGGTTCTGATTATGCAATAAATATTGCAGGTTAGACTATACAATTCACAAAAACATAGGCAACATAATTATATTTATAATATCTGGATTGTGGTCTTGTCATGTTTCCTTAACTAGGCAACTTGGGTGAAGTTCACAATTTTACTTCCTGGTAGATAATTCCAACTGTTACTTAACAACCAGACTGTAAACAAGGGCAAAAGCCTATCTAATTGATATAATATGTTATATTATCAGTTATGATGTGTCAAATAAACTTTTTTCTTTTGGCTAAATTCATGTTTAAGCTGTCAGAAAATTGTGTTCCCTATGGTGTCTGGATTTTCAACTCATTTGGAATTTTGCAGGTGGATTCTTTACAAAATGACCTAATCTTAAACTATGAGGTATGATATTTAACACACGTTATGTCCACGCACTTAAGTAATAATAAAACCTGTCATCTACACTTTAAGAGTTTGGGGGGATTAAAAAGTAAATCAGGAGAACTCATACTGTGGTTATGTGACAGTATACAGTACAGACATAAATAGCTGAAGATACAATAAACGTGTGTGTTACCTGCGTATGATGACTGTCCATGTGCCGGTGCAGCGTGCTGGAGGAGTTGGATTTGCTGTGAGTCTCTTCTTCTAATGACCCTGAATACACAATGAGAGATGGAAGTTACAAAAGAGCGAGCTTGACTGTACATTCCTCTTTCACAGGTAAAGACTCAAGGACATGCTTCTAACTGCGTCAAACGAGATATAAAAAACTTTGTAACTCTAAGCCTCTTATTGGTGTATTTCAGATCTGCGTCATTGTAACAGAATAACTGTTTTTTTATGTTCGATTTTAGCTTTTTAGATGGTACCGTTTGAAATCTGGTTGCCATTCTCTATTGGCGCAGGGGTGGTGGAGTGGGGTGTGTGGTTGTTGGCGTTTTTGTCTTGCAGTTGAGGAGAAGGCGAGGTGGGGGCAGAGCCATATTCTTCTCGTCCTGGTAGATTGATATTCGAGTTGAATCCTATTAGGGATAGACAAATTAATGATTAGATGCAGTGTTAATCATTAAATGTCATATAAGACGTCCAATACTTCAAATGACTTGGCATATATATTTGGTATTTTGTAGATTTTGTTGGTTTGGTTGGTGTAGTTTGAGATTTCATGTTAAAAAAGGGCCCCATTGAACATTTTTTTGTGTATTGAGCACAGCTTAAATCCAGATATTTCATCTGTGATAGTGCTATCACAAAACTAAACTATACTAAAACGTTCCAATGAGGGCTATCAAACTTAACTGCGATTAACTGGCTTGAGACCCAGTGCTAACTTCCATATCATCATTTTTAAAGTTATTATTTAGACTAAACAATGTCATCTGTAACACAAAATAACAGTAGTTTCCTTTATTTATCATGTGGTCTTATAGTACTTCTGAAAAACATCAAGATAATTCTAAAACAATACAGAATGGTTCAATTGTGTCCAAATATTGTGATTTCCTTAAGTGTCAATACCTGTTCAAACAAACAACATTTTTTTTATAGCCTAGTACATTTTGTTAGACCTTTAAACATAAAATAAATCAAATATTTTTTGCGTAGATGGCCGGGTTCAATAGACTGTGACACAGTTTTACCCAGCCCGGTCAGTTTTCTGTTATAGCTTATTCACACATACATAGTCAGCTGTTACATGCACACCGGTCGCCTCATGGGCCCAACAACACAAATGTAAAATTAGCCACCACAACTGCAGCCTCCTGGGACAGCTTTGTGCATTTGAAAACAGCTGGCGGACTGGGGGGTTCATGTGAGGCTTCTTATACTGAAACAGCATCTGGAAAAGTGTGTTTACATTTCTGCACCATTTGCGGAATTTTGGAAATTACATTAATGGTGAAAGTATCTTATGACATATGTTTATCCTTTGCGAAAGCTTGCCAAGACCACCTGCCTGTCTCTTCCTGGCATTCCTGTTTGTTTCATTCCCTAAGGATGATGAGAGCGGAGAGGGGGTGGACGGATTCAGCTGCTCTTTACAGGGATGTCTGAGATAGCAACTGTAACCCCTGGTCACTCCCATTGCATCAGGTATCACATTGGGCCATTTAACAGCTGAGGAGGGGACGGAAGTAGGCCATCCTGCTAAACCCTCTGGCATCTTGCGGCTCTGTGATCTAAGAGGGCCACTTTACTTTACCCACTCAGAATAACACTAAGGTTATGAACCCTAGTGCCAGCTTGCGGTTTCCATGACGCCAGGGCTTTTTCTTTTGCAGGTCCGAGTGCTGACGACGAGTGAATCACAGGCCGTCACGTGAACATATTCGTCAGCATATGCACTTGCCTCATACCACTTCTTATAAGGACTTGAGTCTGGAGTGGTTTTGACCCTGTTACCTTCACCAGCTGTCTGGACATTTTTAGGATGTTTATGTAATTGCAAATATACTGTACCCTCCTATCAAAGATTTATTTGTCCAGTATTGTACATTACTGGGTTGAGTTTAGTCTTTGGCAACACTATGCACCAGATACCATTCAATTTTTTTTCTCTGAACTTGTAAACGTAATGCCTGATTATTTTCCTGGTCACAATACAAAAGTGTGTCATTAAAAAAACTTTTATCAAACATAAGATCATTGTAACATTTATATTTATAGAAGCAGCTCAAAGTAATGTCTTTCTGGGTTCAAACCTCTGACCCTCCCAATACATTGACTGGAGCGTGACAAATACGTTTGTCCCTCTTTTAGAAAGGTCAACCTTTACATCAGTGTCAGAAAGTGTATGTGCACTGCATGTAGCGCATCCACCTCCAAACAACCTGGCCATAAAATGCTTGTGGTGTCATGTGAAGCTAAGTGGGCTACACCACCTACCTCATTAGCTAACACAGAGGAGGGCAGCAGCAGCATCCAAAGGGCATACTTCTGAAGAGGATAACAAATAGTCGCCTCATGTGGGCCAAATATGATGACCTGCTGCATTACTTGAATTAATGGCATGATTTTACAAGAATAAACCCTGAATTCATTTTAAACTATGACAGAATTGTATTGTTAAATAATTCTGGTCAAGCTGACATTTGTAGCACTTTGGAAGATGTGCAAAGCAGTACACTTACAGACTCTCACTCAACAGAGAATATTGCACCCATACACTGTAGTACCCTATAGCCCCACTTCACTGCGCAGTAATCACAGACCAGCCAATAAATCATCCGCCACACTGCAGACTGAGAATCTGATCATCACTCATCACCAGGAAAATAACAAATAGCGGAAACATAATGAACTCCTGAGATGAGATGGAATCCAATTAAAAGATATTATTTTCATTGTTCTTTGGCCCTGTACTGTAACTTATTATGTTTGTGTGTGGTTTTCCAATTAAGTAACTGTGACAAACCTCCATCTCTCATCTTGCGGCCAGTAGAGGACTTCTTCAGCAGGCTGCGCCCAGAGCTGAACAGTGTATTAAGTTCATCTAGTGGGCTGGTAAGGGGTCTGCCATTGGCTGGGTTGAAGAGAAGGGGAGAGGAGGAGCAGGAGTGCGCCCTCCTAGGCTCCGGACGAGACACTTTGACAGGTGAATAGGGCGGCGGCTTCCCCTGGGGCTCCACACCTGTCCTTTGTGATACTATACTTTTAGGAGAGTCTGAACATAGAGACGAGGCTCGCGTCAAAGATAAAAAACTTGCATCAGGGGGAAAGGGGAAGTGTGATGGAGGTGGTCTGTAAGGGGGTGGGGGTATTGCAGGAGGAGGAGGTGGAGGAGGTGGGGTGAGTGGAGGAGTGGGTTTCTTGTCTGACATCAGGACGGTGAGGCTCGGAGAGGAGTCAGCCCGCTGGCGTGAATACTGAGGAGAAAGGGGGCTGTCTGGACCGGTGGCATAGTTTAAGTTAGTCTCAAAAACAGGAAGCTTCTTGACTTCAAGTGGGGTCAAAGGTGACTCATCAGAGGCTGGGGAGCAGGTAACGGGGGAGGGTGGGAACACTAGGAGGGGCGGGCGGTGAGGGAGCAGGTTGGGGAAGGGGGCAGGGATGTCACAGCTGCCGTCCTTGGCATGTTGTGCCATTGACAGTCCGTTGTTAGAAGCTGACTGAGATAAAGCAGATTCCATGTCACTGAGCACTGCCCCAGTGCGCCTGCTTTCACCTGTTTGAGAAAGTGACGTACTTAACCCCACAAGTCCCAAACTAAGGGCCTCAATTTTGGGAGCTTTTTTCACAACAGGGGCTGGTGGTCCACCATCATCAGGGAGAACATATTTCATCTCCTCATACACAGCCTCTGAGTCATTTAGATCAGGGCTGTCTGGGGGCTCATGGAGACTCCTGGACCGGGGATGGGACCCAAACATCTCTATGTACACGTCCTCTTCGTCCTGGCAGTGGAACAGGCTCAGAGAAACACCCTGTGGAGCGTCTAAGGAGGCCGCTTTCTGCGTGAAGCCACCAAAACCCCCAGCGCGGGAGAGCAGGGCCAGCTTCACATCGGCCGGCCGCAGCTGTTGGAATTGAGGGGCCACTGCATTGATCTCCTCATAAGACCCTGAGAGCTTAGTGTTGGGACTGCGCTTAGGTTTCGGGGGTGGCACTTTCCTCATGGTGGTGTAGTCATCGCTGTGAGGGCGGGGCTTGGCTGAAAGCAACACAGAAAATGGATTTAAATTAAATGAATGCAAAGTATTTTTTACTTCTTCTCATGACTTGAAAAATTTGATAAGCATAAATGAATAGCATGAATTGATTTCACCAGGAAAAGTGAAGCTATAATCAATTTAGGAATATTTTGAACATAACCTGGTAAAAATAGTCAATGCTTTGAACTTTAGGAGAATTTAAGCAGGTAATTACTGCTAAAATAAAATAAATAGTGGGGTTAAGAGTGTTATGATATAATAAAAAAGTAAATCATAAAATGACTAGAAGATGCATAGCTATCGCCTATCACACAATATAGTCCTAGCTTGCAGTGCCTGTCAAAACCTTTTAAAGTGGCTCAAATCACTGACCATCTGTGCATGTGGAATGGAGGTGAGGTACCTGAGGGGTCTGTGGGGGACAGCTGGGTCTTGGGGGGGCTTCCAGCTGGTGAAGCGTATCCCTCTGGAGTGGGGATCTCTTTGGCCGACATAGTCAGCCCTGCACTCACTGCTTCATATGAAGCACTCAGGCGGGTGTTGGGGTCCCTCTTTGGTTTGGGAGGGGGCTGTTTACGCGGAGAGGACAGTCCTGTGCTCCCTGCTACATCCTCGGTGGGGTGCAATACCTGCTGCAGAGACGGTTTGTTGGGGGGGCTGCTGGAGTGTATTTCCATGGCGAGGGGGATTGGCACAGAACTGGAACGAAAGTGGCGTATGAATCGTGTTCCCCCATTGACGGAACCTTCTGGGACTTTTCCACTTTTTTCAATCATTCTGAAAAAAAAAAAAAAAAAACAGCAGTGATGAACAACAATGGATTTACCAATTCTGTGTTGTAATGTAAGATATTATAGTTTGTGGGTGAAAAGAACATCTACCCCTAATCTAGTGTTAGTCTGCCTCAACTGTAGTGTCATGATTATTCACTAAGAAAGCCAATTGGGGGAATAAAGAGCAGAGAGATTATGCTAAATTTAATCTCCTTGCAGTAATTTGATAACATCCAGTTTGATATTTCCTTCACTAATCTGAGTGAGCCATCTGTTGGTTCTACGAATGCAGGCAGGGGGTAGGGAGGGTGTGGTCCCTGTACATTAAATGAGTGGCTGGTGGGTACTGTGCATATTGAAAAGCTGTGGTGAAATTAATTACACTTTATGTTTTAGTGTTTGGGTGCATTTAAGGTTTCATATTATGTTGGTTTATGGGAGTCTTTTGTGCAGCAGCAGTCGCAGTACCTTCCACCCCAGTCCTCTCAGTGACACCCCCTCCGGCTAAAGCTCCCAGGATCATGTCCCCAGCCACAGCAGCAGATGTTGCAATACAAATCCTTTAAGGCTATACATTTATTTTTAATCTCGCAGCCATTTTTATAGTATGGAATTTGTTAACACACTGGATTGAACAAAATACAGTAGACAAAGTGTAAAACAAATGATAAATTATTCATAATTTACAGTTTTTTGAAAATGTATTATAGCAAATTTAAGTGCTGAGCTTTGTGTTTGTATTTTGTGTGTGCATTTTTTTTTTTTTTACTGCTAGACATGACGTTTGTCTGCCTTATATTAAAGGTGCATTGTGTAACTTTTGTGGTATAGGGTTCGTCAATTCTTTTCTCCATGTAGATGTATTTTTGAGCTATAAAACCACCTGTAATGGTAGAACAGTAAGGTAGAACTGTTAAATGTCATACTGTCGAACATTCCAGGCAGAGGAATGACATATCCATAGAAACAAGCAGGTGACAGATCCCCAACCAAATGTTACATAGTGCACATTTAAGTTGCTTGAATTATTACATTTGAGCATTAATAGAATACATTATAATGGCAACTAAAACACATAAATCTTAAAATTAGGTGCCTAAACAAGACATTTATTAATGTTAATGAAAGATAATCAGTTTTTCAAAATTAAGGTGACTTCCTAGCCCCTTAATGTGATAATGCGTACCCTTTTGTGTCAGCCTGTAGTGTTATTGAATTTTCCCTGGGTGCAATACATTACATGACAATGAGGAGGGGCGGACATAAGGATAGCTTTCCATATGTGCAACACAATCCTTATACCATCTGATAATGCTGCTCATTATCTCACTATCCATCATGTGAGTTACAATTAAAAGCCTTAGGCACGTAGGGATACAATGACAACATTCATCTCAAAATGCATCCGCACATACCCAATTCAAACACTGTATACAATGTTAATGAAGGCAAACGGTTTCTTCATAGAGTCATTAATTATAATCATGATAGAAATGGCATATTATCAGTATGGAAATGGAGGTGAAAAGTGCTTTTGGAGATTTTAGCATGATTCACAATACACACAATAGTGAGGCCTGTTAAGTTATATGGTTTAGATACAGTGAGGAGACAGACAGCTCAAATTCAGTTATTTTGGAACTCAATTTAGTGAAAATATGCAAAAAAAATAGTGTGAAATGGTGAATACTACTTATTTTGAATGCATTATAATACTATTTGTATTGTTGCTCTTAGCATAGCTATTTACTGTGATGTGTAAGCAACTGGGTCCAAATAATTTCCCTTGGCGATCAATCAGGTTTGCCCACTCTTGACTTTTCTTCTTACAGCACATGTTAAATGATTTAACAGTGATCTGACAGTGATGTCAGTGTATTCTTGTACATTTTTTATCAGTAGGAGTACATTCTACCGTCATTAACTAATATGCAGGAATATATATATATGACTTTTGCTAGTTTATGCACTGACCTGCGCACAGGCTGCTCCTCCTCCTTGCCCACAGGCTCGGGCCTCTCTCCAAGGGGCGGGCTGCTGCTGAGCGCACTGACCACACCGTTGCCATAGCAGCGAAGGCGGTCACTCTCACGAGAAATATCAGCAGCATTTTGGATTACCAACTGGTCATAGGTTCGAAGCCCCATGTCTTCTGCACCCTGCAGGAACTGCTGCAGTGTGCGCTCCTCTGTTTGAAGGAGAAGTAGCCTTTTGTGAGCCCGGCGTCTGGCAAGCCAACCTCGAACAACTGTGAAAAGATATAATCAATAAATCAATGCATTTAATAGCATTTTGATTAGTTATGTAATTTTTTTTTTTTTTTTTTTTACCTTTTTGGCATGTGATTATCTTCTTTTGAAAGTGGTAGCAGCGATCATTCAGCTGATCCGCTTGCCAGTATCTCAGGAAAACTTTACTGCTGCCCATCTATAAACGTACATTTTGTTACTAAACACAAAGCGAACAGCACATTGCCTCAAGAGACTGACAGCTTCTGAATCTGAAGAGAAAGTGTCTGGTGGAGCAGTACAGAATGACTAAAGACGATTGGTGGGAGTAGGCTGGAGGTTTGCCATGTTAACAATCACCTCCTCAGTGTCGGGGCTTTCTGAGCTACAACAGATGTCCCTCCACACCAGGTGCTCTGCCACGGGGTGACAGACAGATGGATGGATGGACCAATGGACACAATTCATTCCGACACATACTGCTTGTAAGACTTGTGTTCACTCAGTGTTCAATGCAGAGCTCTACAGAAGTAGTTTGGAGAAGCATTGTTGAGGAGTGCACATGCTTGTGTGGGACAGGAGCCCATAGTGACCTACGGGGGTCACAGGCTCAGACACAACAGCAGTCTGGCAGACAGGACGGGGAGGGGGGGGGGGGGGTAACGCGCGATGTGAGAGGAATGATGATGAGGCGAGACAGCTGGAACGAGTTGTCAAAGATTCCATAGGATCTTTTTAAATAGCGGGTCAAGGATTAAGTCATTGGGCAAATCTGCTATTGATAGAGACAGAGGATAGGCAGGGCATAGGCTCACACAGACCTGCCATCCTTGGAGTTTGCACTGCTGAAGGACCGCGCGGCATCCCTCCTCTGCGGACAGCTTCTTCTTGTCGCCCAGAGTGGGAATAACAAGGTCTTTATATCTGAGAAAAACAACAAGGAAAGCATATGCAAAGTGAACAACAACTCTTACATTGAGTTGAGCTGCTGTGCATAAACCCTATTTTCACTGAAACAATTCAGTTCAAGAGGTCAGAGGGGTCATACAGCAGAGCGCAGGGCAGCATCTGTTCCTATTGGTGTTGCCCTGGACAACCACTGCTGTGAGCGCTGAGCTGGACGGAGACAGCGGCTGGAAGTCTGAGTCTGGGATTTGAGAGGGTAAAAGTGACCAAGGGCAGATTTTTTTCACAGCTAACATACGTGGTAAATATAACACAGTACAATGTGTTTTATAGAGTGTATTTTAAGGATACAGATATGTTTTTCTTCTGTCATTAAGTTTCCAAGGTATCCAACAAGTTGTTCTCGTACATTCTCATACATACATCAGCTTCAATTGAATACAATTTCAGCGCACTTATGCAGTATATAACAATCTTTTAAATAAAGGAGATAAACAAATGATGCAACTCACCTTCTCAAGTGTTTTTAAACTTCATACACCTTCCCTAGAATCATTTGAAAGATTGCAGCCTTGGAATTGACTTCTCTACCAAACTAAAGGCAAAATGTAGCTGCTAACCTGAAAACTACTGTTTCATGACATCAAAAACTGAAACATTTTGTACTTTTGAGATATATACACAGACTAATAATAAAGGATTACTCAAACATGTGCGAATGGAACAAAACTCCTGGTATGCTTTTGATGAAGTAATAACAACATTATGACATAGCCTAAAGCTCACAAGAGTCAATGTTGTGTAATATAGGACCTTTAATAAAAACAAACTGTCTGTCTGTCAATCAAACAGTGGCAGTTTAAGCTAGTTTTGATATGACAATCAGAGGACATGGTTTGTAAACTAAAGTGCAAATAATAGAGGAATTCAAAGGTGTAACTAAATAAGGCATGACTAAATAAGCAATATGAACAATGTGTACCAAATCCATACTGGTGACTTAAGTGAATTGTCCATTATCAGCTCTTTAATTTTCAATAAGTAGCATCCGATCCGGTGACACATGTGATGAAACAAACATAAGAGGCAGGTGACTGGAAACATAAACCATGAGAGCTGTCGATAGCGAGGCCGTGAGTGGCTCTGATGTGGCCCGTGTTTGATTTGCTGTAGTGGGGTCTGCCTGAACTCTGCCTCACCTTCTGTCTGTATGGTAATGGCAGCTCCGTGGACCGCACATGCTGCCCCCCAGGCCCATAAAACACAAAAGGGACTCTGTAAACTGCTGACCTTCCCAGTGAGGATATGAAAACCATCGATGCTCCCTACTTTTACAAGACCCAGGGGAGCGGCATGCAGAGTCAAAGAAATGAAATAATCGCTTTGATAACAGTTTAAATGGAGACTGGCGGGACTCTAAAGTCCAGAGTGAGTAGAGTTAAGGAGTGTCACAAAGGTAATAAAGGTTGGACGAAGGAATTTAAACCAGCCACTTGAGCACAGAGGCTGCTCCCCTCTAGGTCCTATATTATGCAAAATGTATCTGTTATAATGTTGTTACCTCATCAAAAACATACCTGGAGTTGTTTTTGTTTCATTCACACGTTTGAGTAATCCTGCATTATTAGTCTGTCTACATCTCCAAAACTTAAAATGCTCTTCCACCTTGTAATATCATGAAAGGATAGTTTTCAAGTTAACAGCTATCTTTTACCTTTAGTTCAAAAGAGATGGGCAATTCCAGGGCTGAAATGATCCAAATGATTCTAGTGAAGGTTTGTGGAGTTTAAAAACACAATGGAGCACCTGCACTGCCACATGGCATCATATTTTCAATTTGAGAGAAGAATTTAGGCTAAATATGCACTATTTGTGTGTTAAACAGGTGTGAATGGAATGAAATGAAACACAAATCCAGGTATGTTTGTGATGAGGAAACAGCATTATAACACAGATCAGAAAATGGTGTAAGATGGGCCCTTTAAAGATTATTCACAGTTATAAGTTTGGAAGTTAATTTCCTTATGAAGAGACAAGAAATTTCATTGAATTTCTGATCGATAATATCACATCTGTTATTTGGGGAATATGTCAAATTAGAATATCGAGTATATAATCTATAATTAAAACTACTACAAAGAGAAGACATGTTTAGTGTAATCTCCCACACAAGGATGTAAAGTAATATTATGGTCCATTCACACATGTGCTCTGAACCTTAACCAAGACATTTACAGGGACATTTTAGCATGTTTCTGCTGCACTCATAAAATATAGTCTGAATGTAGTTAGATTAAGGTAATGCAAACAAGATATTACTTTTTGTCAGTTCAATATCTCTGGTTATTATTTTCACAAAACTGCAAGCTCAGACTTCTTAACTACATTTTTCACTCCCTAAATATAAGAGATGTAATACGAACAAGCATGAAATGGATATAAAAATAAATGGTATGTACGTGCTGACATGTCCAATGAATACTGATGTCCTTTTCATCTGTTTGATAACAATAACAACGTAAGAGGTTCACGAGTAGTTGGATTTACAGAAACAAGTTCAAGAGGCAGCGTTTGACCCCACGCATTGGCAGAAAATAAACCTGGCCACAAAACACATAGCGTATCATAAAAGACAAATAAAAGCAACAGTAAAATAGATTTCCTCATAAATCACTCGGGTTACCAGGACACTAATGTAATTCGCTCAGGGCGGTCACTCTGGCTCAGAGAGGTGGCCCGCATGGATCCAGCGTATGTTTGTGCGCTAGTGTTTGTGCCTATGACGATATCATAACCTCCAGATTAACAGATGATTTATTGGTCTGTCATTTCCATTAGTCAAGAGCCAGAGCCTTTTGGAAAAATGACAAATGAACAAAAGCAGAGAAAAGAAAATTGATATAATACAGTGGACATCTCCTGGGTGATCAAACCTTCAGTGAAATTGAGTTGAGAAAAACATCTGTTTTTGAATAATTTCAGCCTGCTGCTTTGGGTCTTAGGCATGATAATTCTTGAACAGTGTAGGTAGTTTGATTGCTTGGTCACTTGTCAGTTGAGTTAGATTTCAGAGTTTGGCCATGCAGCATGATCTTCCACAATATACAAACATGTTAAGCCAAAGCATTTAGTGCGTATTTGAGCGCTAAATGTATGAATAATTATGTAGATGTTGAGTTCAATTTCTATTTTTTATTTTTTTGATATATTTACATTATATCATATCATTATATTGCACACTATAGTGATTTTGCATTGATTTATAAGATTATTTATAGAATATATAAGATGTTGAGATTCACTCATATAAGGGATCATAGATATTTTTTTTATTTAAAGCCCCAGTGTGTAGGATTCGTGGCGCATAGGTGGATAGTCGCTATTGCACTTTCTGTTTTAGCTATGGCAGACCCATTTTTTTAGCTGCGCGGTCCCATTTTTTTTTTCCCTCTCTCTCTTTTCTCATGAAAACAAACATTCCCGATCATGTACCATGACACTCTACACATCAAATGAAACCTTACAGTCTCCTCTTTTTGACTATGCAATTCATTTCCCTGTAAAGCAATCACTCCCCGAGCACATGGGGCTTTTATACGGAAAAGCACAACACGAGGTTAGCTTACCTTAGAATGCTTTCCACAGGTCAAACTCTGTATTTCACCATAAACTTGCTCTCAATTTGTCCGTAAGGATCCAGCGAATAAAATCCAGTAAAACAATTTAGTCCAAAACACGTGTTAGATCCATTACCAGTCTGATCCGGCAGCATGCTTGTGTTGTTTACCCAAAACCACGAGCCTTGCCAAATGTCCTTCTGCGGCTCTCGTATTCAAAATGGCTGCCTCTGCATGGGGAAGATCCCCCTTTTATGTGACTATGGCCGTTTCCCAATTCAGCGACTGCACACTTGTGAGAGCCCTTGGAACGGGATGTGCGTCATATCCGGCGCGACAAGTGCTGTTCCATTCGTTTTTTTCCCCCTGCACCGTCGAGATGAGCCCTGAACGGCGCCGTCGTTTCCATGGAAATCGGGGCGTGGACCAAGCGTGCAAACATGCACGCTTCGCACACTTAAAAGCCCCAGCATGCACAGCGCGGGAGGATATATGACTACAAAGACCGACTCGCCAGCGACATCCACATGTGACAGTTGCGACGTCACTATAAAATATACATACTGGTTCACCTCACCTACAATTATGCTACATGAAACTCTTCATAAACTACGCTAAACATGTGTGACGGTAGCCGTAACGGCATAGATCACGGCACCTGTTTTACCGTTCACATGCTTTTCCCCTTACACTTCTATATTTCCTTTGCTGTTGTAATGCTGGATATTCTACAGTGTAGCCATGTCCAACGTTTACTCTAAGCTGCGCACTGCTCGCACATTCTCAGCGCACAAGAAAACTTATGCAGCGCACTGTATATCAGGGATGAAAGAGCTTTTAGCGGATCTCCGCTTTTTATATCAGCCGCGCGGGGGGGGGGGCTTTTCGGATGTCGCGCACAGGGCTCCAAGGAGCGCTCAGGGAGTTAGTGTGTGTTTGCTCAGACACATTAAAAATTAGGGGGAACACTGGCCATGTCCCAATTCCAAGTATTACTAGGCGCAATAGAATATTTTTTTCTTTAGGGAACAAGGAGCAGACCACCCGGCTCATTGAGCTGAGGGGGGACTTGTTCCATTTCGCAGACGCCTATGTGAGAAACGTAGTGCACTAAGGACGGAGCGAGTGTGCGCCGTCTCGACGACAGCCCGACGGCACACTCACAAGCGTGCCGTCGCTGAATTGGGAAACAGCCATCATCTAAGTCCAAAAGAATACTTTGATTTCATGATGGAAGTGAAAAGGCTTGGAAAACAATGTATTTTTGAATGGGTATCTTCAATTTCAGTAATTAACGGGTAAAAATCTTACACACTGTCCCTTTAACCTTTAGTTAACCAGGAAAGTCCCATTGAGATGACTAATCTTTTTTCAAGGAAGTCCTGGCCAAGCAAAAACAAAAAAACATCAACATACATTTAGACAATCACAAGAATTTGTTAGCCAATAACAGTTACAAAACAAAGATCAAATTTCAAAACTTTCAGCATTTAAACAAACCTGTTTGAACCATTTTTTTTTTAAAGTTTCCTTTTGTAAATTATTCCAGGTTGTGGGTGCAGAATATGGATATACTGAAACATACTTATTGTGCATGTATGTCCACATATGTATCCATCATCTGGAATGTGTGGGAGATAGCTACTCAACAAAAAAATAAGTCATGTAAAAAATACTAACAGTTGATTAAATAGGGCTGCCACTAGCTCTACTGAATGATACCAGGCCAAAGCAGTGGTTAGGGTTTCCTGTGTGGCAATCAGCTGTCTCTTGTGATGCTATGTTATCGACTGGCCACACGCATTTCTAACAAAGAGATTAACCCACGCCTACTATACAACTCCGCGACACTGCAATGTTCACATATGCTGAGAGATAGGGCCACAAATGTTGGCTCAACCCTTACTAGGAATCTCCATTACAACTTTAACAATACACTGGCTGGGTCTAGCCGAAATATCCATCAAAAACACAAAGCAGATAGCAGAGATGGACGCCATTCTATTTTGAAATCCCATAAGAGTTTCATGTTTTCTGAGATTTAATTCCCTGTGTAGGGCCAATACTGGTTGTGCGTGCTATGCTATTGTGTAAGGTTGGGAAAAATCTCCAAGCCGTTGATTTTACAGTAAAAAAAAGAGAGTAAAAATATGCTTTCAATTATCATTATTTGTGTGTGTGTGTGTGTGTTTGTGTGTGTGTGTGTGTGTGTGTGTGTGTGTGTGTGTGTGTGTGTGTGTGTGTGGCTTAAAAACATAAAAACATGGAGGCGTGGTAGAGATGTTTACAACAGTCTAGTGGAAAATTTGGGGATCATGCGACAAGCCTTGTCTTCCCTTATTATCTGCCATGAATGTTCACTTTAATCCCTTTGTCCTCAAAAGTAAAGACAGAAGATGGAGGGATAAAAAAGGGTAGGCAGTCTAAAACTTATAGTGCATGAAATCAAACAAAGAAACAGATATTGTTTCAAGTGGTAGAGTAAACAATTTTAAGAGAAGTATTGCTGTATTGTTGTTGGTGGGAGGATATTATGAGTTTACATTAGATCCGACCTTTTGATCTATCCTCTAGCTATACTGTATCTAGATGTTTATGTCTCCAACTTGTATTAAACTCTGTTATTTACACAATTTATATGCAAACCTCTAAGCACTCAGGAACAATCGACCTTTTCACAGAGAGCAGTTACAGTGCCACGGGGTAACCATTTGTGTCCTTATCTGTCCTTAAACTTACTACCAAGTTGGTGTCTTTGTGCCAGCCACTACAATGGGTTTATCTGGGAAAATAAATTACTAAATGAATAAATTGCTTAATGTATTCCAAGGCAATAAGTAACTTTTTTCCTAGCAACCAAACATGCTAAACAATGATGAATTATAGTAACTGAGGTAACTGGAAACAAAAGCTATTTTTATGCTGCTGTGACTGTGACACAATGTAATACATAAACTAAAAATGACTTCTAATCTAAAAAGAGGATTACAAGCTATTAATGTAAGTAGTAAATATTCCCAGATGGGCAAGAAAAAACATCTCGGATGGATTTAACTTGGATCGTTTTTCCCCTTAGAAAAGCTGGTCTTACTTAATAATATAAAACAGACTAACTGAAAAACAAAACAAAAATCAACATTAATGATTACTAATTCTGAGTCCAGGGCAGAGAGACCTAATACATACCCCACTGGTTAAAATGTCTGTTACTTTGACAAGAGAAATGTGCTTCATCATCTGCAATGGACTTCCATCAGAGACGAAAAGCCATGGAAGGTAATTTTGTGCTTCTGACAAAAACGGGGGTTGCTGTGACTTGCTGTTTCTTTAAGTATAGCAGGTGTCACACTGTAAGATGAGTGTACATTTGTGTTGTAAAAGTACATTAATATTCCATTACAGTTTCAGATCTCTTTGATACTAATATGATTTATGTATGTGACTTGAACTATAATGGAGGTGAAGCTTAGAGTCATAGCAGTATATCATTAAATATCTAAGAGAAAATGTCAGACCAAATGATCATGAATAAGTATTGAGTAATAATTGTGGCAAGTAGTAACTGTGGTTAGCTAACACCTCACCTGCTAAGGAAGCCCAGGAAGGACATGCGGACAGGGTAGCCGTAGCGGATCATGCGCACCATCTCCAGCACCCCAATGTACTGCAGCTGGGCGGACACATGAAGGCTGTCAAAGGTGTCTGGCTGACAGCTGGCGTTGGGACGGATACACTCCGCAAAATGAGGAGTACAAGACTGCAGCTTACTGATCAGCTCTGACAGGGAATTCTACAAGAGGAAAAGGAGAGGAAAAGAAAAAATATATTATTAAATGAAACGTATTGAAAATATGTACATATTTTCTGACAATAGGCATACTCTGGCCATAACAACAGAGAAAGGTAGGCAGGACTTTCATGAGGCCATGGGGTAACCATTTGTGCCTTATCTGACTTTATCAAATTAGTGTCTTTGTGCCAGCCTGTACCACTGAAAATGGGTAAATGAGTTTATCTTGGAAAATAAATTACTAAAATAATACATTTCTTAATTTATTTCAAGGCAAAAAGTCATTTTTCCCTAGCAAACAAACATGTTAAACTATGATGAATAATAGTAACTGGGGTAACTGGAAATAAAAGCTATTTTTTGCTGCTGCTGTGACAAAATGTAATGCATAGACTTCTAATTTAAGAAGAGGATTACAGTCTATTAATGTAAGTCATAAATATTCCCAGATGGGTAAGAAAACACATTTCTGATGGACTTTCTCTGTGTTGAAAGCAATGTAACAGTGTGAAACCTGCCTCATTTTACTAATGTTAATTTGTGTTTGTTGGACCTGTCTCCATCAAATAAACCAAAAAAAATGCACCTTTAAAAATCATTTTAAAACCTTTATAAATTCAATAATAAAATGGATTGTGTAAAACAGTGATTGCAACCTTGAAAAGTTGAAGAGAATAGTTAAGTAAGAAAACTCAGAAAATGTGTGTTATTAAGTTGTCAGACGGTGGCTCCAAGGTCACTCAGACAGCCAAGTATGTAAACACTTGTATGTATGTTCCAGCTGACGTCAAAGCACACTCCACACTCCTTCAGTACAATGGCTCACACCTCAGCCCTGAGCGTCACTGCAGCACTCACTGCAGGGTCCTGCCTCCAAACAGGCGCATGCACACATGGCTGTTGTTCATTGTTCATTCATTCATGAGGAGGGCCTAGTCCAGCGTCATTCTTCAGCCTCCTCTCTTCCAGTCCCTGAGGAAATTGTCGACCACAAGCCCACAACTGATTGTGCAACACACAGAGCTCATTCAGTCTGAAGGTACAGGCCGAGTAAACCACAGTACATCCCTCAAGCGCCACCAGCAACTGCACAAACACTCTTTGAAATGTTTGTTTTAGGGCAACAAAAACATGTGTGCAAAATGTATCTATATTTATGTGTTTTGTTTGAATCATCATAAGAATTATTAAATAAATTATCTAAATTAAATACAATGATTTAAATGTAGTGTTTTCATATGATTACTTACCCTCATCTGGACAGCCATTGTGATGGGCCCACAGCGCTCAAGCCTCTGGAGAAATGAGCTTGATCCTTTCTTCTTCAGCATCTGAAATGACAAAAAACATCTGGTCAACTGTGTTTGAGTTAGACCACTGTCCACATACTCAAATAGGATTTTGGATTCTACAATGTAATTGTTGCCTTTGTATCATGTACATGTAGCCACTGCAATATTACTTAATGTTCCCATAAGGCTGGTGGGACAGAGGTGAGAGCTTATGTAAGCTTTTGCACTCCATGGCTAATGAGCCACAGAGACATCAGGCAAGACCCCAAGAGATTACACAAGCAGGCGTCCTCCCCAGTCTGACAGGCCCACTACAGCAACCTGCTTTGACAATCAGACTCATAAGGAAAGTTTAGTGTGTCAAGAAAATACATAAACGCTGATTTAAACTCTTTATGTCTGTTTTTGTGTGTATTGCTGTATTCAATATTTATTTTAAACATGTACTTCTGTCTGACCATACCTTGCTAAGGTCATGATACCTCCGGGGCTGTTGCTGGACACTACAGGTGGACACTACATGAGCTGAGGACATCTTATGGAGCAGAAGGGCAGCTCTGGAGCCCCTCAAACCCACATGCCCCTGTGCGGCTGGGACCAGGGATCCGGTCTGCGTCAACTTGGACTGGAAGAGCTGCTGTAGTAAGACACTCTCACTGGCTGCCGGGCACAAAGCACATAAACAAGTACTGAGAGGGAGGACGAGAAGCAAAGGCATTGGTGGGATTGAGGGGTGGAGGAGGAGAGAATGAAAAAAGACGAGGAAAATGGTGACATAAACAAAAGAGTAGAGTGGTTGCAAAGGTTAGGGAAAGGTTTAAGGTGGGCTGATGGCTTAGTCATAATGAATACACTCAAAGTAAGCATTAGTTATGACAAAAGGAGTGGACCGGGCCTCTCCGACTCGTGGATCCTTCCATAATAACAACAATGAACTCATTCAGAAAGGCAAATGTGTGTCAAAGCGTGTGTGTGGCTCTGCTCTCAACAGCAGTGCACTACCCACTTACCAAGAAAAACAAACTAGCCCAGTCATTTAAGAAGCAAATTAGACACAGATCAGGAATAATAGCATATTTACATTTAAAGCAATTACCGCAAGCCTCAAAATGTGGTGTTACATAGATTTCCCTGTCATCAATTGGATCTGAGTTTGAAACCTAAACAGCAGTGGGATTAGTGCCATAAGAAGAAACAGTGTTGCATAAGTGTGAGTGTATGAAGATGAAAGCCTGTGCAGCAATGAGGCTCAGAGGTGGAGGGACAACAGCCAAGTGAGTAAAGGGCTAACGTTAGCCGATTAGCCTCATCATGGAAATTATAGCAATTAAGCTGCTAGACGCAAGGCGAGCCTGGCAGCCACACAACGGCCACCTGTGTCCTACTGGCCACAACAGCCCACATCTGGCACCGTCTATAGACAATATACACACAGCTCGCTGTCTGCTGCATATGGATGAAACCCTCTCATAACAGCACGGGCAAAGCTGCACAAAGAGTGGTTCTGTGTGGTGTGAGTTTAGACAAGAGAGGATCTTTGTGATGGAGTGTTTTGACAGGACAGTCTGCTCATATGTGCCTCATTCACTGGTACTTACACTTCATTGTAAACAGGAGATTCTGAGGAAGAGAGTCCTTGTTTCTGGTTAAGCATCCAGTGAGGTCATACGAAACCTACAATAACACATTTCGTAAAAGCTATGTTTTACAGTAGTGCATACAAAAGACTGAATGATCATCAAGTAATGGTAAATATAAAATGATGATATAATCCAATCCTACAGACGCACCTGTCCAGCGTAGTGTTTCACCGTGAAGGCGGGGCCCTGGTCTTTCGGAGGGGGGTTTCCATTGCCGTCTTTTGTAGTGAGAAAGAGCCCATGTGTGGGACAGGAGTCCAGCTGGGCAGACAACCTTTTGTACAGAGTCTGCTCTGCCGGCCGCAAGCTCTGACTCTCCTCGTCTAACATCCACAGCAGCCCCTGAGGCTTCTGTGGAGGAGCATAAGAAAACTACAGGCAAGGTTCACAGGAGCAGCAATAAAACATCCATACAGTGGACAGTATCTTATATTTGTTTTCAAAGATGACAAAATATAATATGAAATAATAAATATAGGCACCATATTGCAGTTTTTGCCAATCGTTAAATGTAAAATTAAGTGAATTAAGTTCAGGACCTAATTTAAAGCTCAAACAAACAAAATGAAAATCAAAAAGCTCAATACAGACACCTCTTTAGAGCAGCATGACTGAGCGACAATTCCTGGGGGCCATTAGTGTAAAAGTGGACTATGGGGTCAAAGACGACATCAGGCTGTGACCCTAAGTACCTGCAGAAAGAAGTCGAGGACAGAGGGCTGGTTGCTAGGGGAGCAGGGTGTTTCTGTGGCGATGCCCTCCTGCTGACACTCGGTCTGCTCCTGCTGGAATAGCACCTCTGAGACGTACTGACTCAGACGCTCATTGGTCATGTTCACACAAAGCTGGAACGCACACAACAACAAAACAATTAACATGGTTCCCAAAAGGAGACTATAGGAAATTTGGCTGAAACACACAAAATAGTAAATTGTGTTAATACTACAACCCAAATTACAAAAAAAACAATTACAGTACATCACGTGAATTTCAAAAAGACAGTAAGGAGCACAATTTTGGGGGGAAAAAAATCGAAGTACTGTGATAGATTTAAAAACTAGAATACTGTTCAAAGTGCAGATTGTAAACTACTCCAGGAGCAATAACATTTAAGAGAAGACTGAATATGAACTAATCAACAAGAATCATACAAATTTCATTTTTGTAGAGGTTTAAACTATGGCTACAACAAGATTTGCAGAGGATAATTGCAGCTTTTGCAATTTGAAAATTGACGCAACTCAGATTGTGATTTTAATTTGCTTGCAATATATTTTGCAGCCCTACAGACAAGTAATAAAATAAACGGTTGTAGTGGGACAATGTCTTCCTACCTGGGGATACTTGTGAACTCTCCCTGACCCACAGTCCCAGTCACAGAAAAACTGAATCTAATGCTCTTTTTTGTGACGCTTTGTCACTTGTCACACTGATGCAGGGAGTAAGTGCTGATTATGATCTGAAACAACACCACTGCCAAGTGAAGCAGTAGGTGGGATTAAACTTTCTTTGAACCCCCCATCCTCATCAACTGGAGAGGGCATTGTGCCATTTCTGTAATTCACATTGCTATGCATCTATTTCATTATGTGTAACTTGAAGTACTTTAAGTTATATAATCACTTACCAATAGAGACCAACTTGTACTGAACTTGAACTTGGCCTATATTACGGTACTCAGCAAATGTGCATATAGGACTTAAAATGGAAGTAAAGTAAAAAATAAAATAAGTAAAACATGGTTAAAATGATATGAAATGTCTGTTTTATATATTAGAACATGTGATTGCTCTCTTTCCAAAGACATGCTGTGCAGTCTAGTCTCTCTCAAGATGAAAATGAATAAGCACCAATCACACAGGACCACACATACTGATACGACATTGATTTTTTTTCTGTTGTTGTTTTTATCTAACATATTATTGCTTACTTTGCTAAATCCTGCTTTCTTTGTGTATGTGTACAAATCATGAACCCATTACATGAGACCATCCAGTAACCCATATATCATAATAATCTAATCTTTTTGTATGAGACAAGTGTTTTTCTTGTCTGTTGAGTCCATTGTGTGCGTGGTCCCAGCAGGTGGTTGATTGAGTTAGCTCATTAGCAGAGTGCTGAGCAGGTACAACACACTGGTGACAAACAGATCTCTAATTAATGAGCATTAATGACCACCATCTCACTGTGAAGGGTGCCGGCTGCCTGTCTGTGTAAACATGTCAGGAAGAGAATCTTTGTTTGTTATTGCAATTATTATTCAGCTGCATGTGTCTGATGTGCAGTATGGAATGAATAACCACTACTACTGTTTGAGAAATTAAAGGTTTAGTAAGAATAAATCAAATGATCACAGTTAATATGTTTTGTAGTTTTAAATTTTGAAAAAAGACTGAAGGGAAGACCCAGGACGCGCTGGAGGGACTACGTCTCTCGGCTGGCCTGGGAACTCCTTGGGGTCCCCCTGGAGGAGCTGGAAGAAGTGTCTGGGAGTCCCTGCTTAGACTGTTGCCCCCGTGACCCGGCCCCAGATAAGTGGACGAAAATGGATGGATGGATGAAAGTTTTGAAAAAAATATATACAAGAAATGAACACAAATTTCCCACTCTTTGCAAATGACGTTTTTTGTGTCACCATATTTAAAGTTGTACTACGCATCTTTTCTGGTTTCCACCTGCTTGGCTCCATAGAGATGTCATTGCTTTGCCTGGAAAGTTCCATGGTATGACCTTAAACATATCCATCTAGTATTTATTCAGTGCAGTTGTTTCTATTGCTCAAAAATACAATAATTCCTTCTGTGAATAGGGGCGGCTCTCCACAGATCTGAATTGTAATGTAGTGTAGCGCTGTTAACTGCTTTTCTTCAGCTTTATTGTGGAATTCTAGACGAAACAATAACATTTCCATGGACACAAGCAAGTGGCGGACCCCCTACTAGAAATGTTACGCAGTGCAAAGTAAAGTAAGTTAATAATGTGTTGGGCATTTTATTTTATATACATTTTGTGTATTTTTGTAAGTGTACGTTTAGCTGCATTTTGTATTATCTAAAAGAGGAGTCAAATAGCGATAATATGTCATCAGACGTAATCAAATAGCTATGAAAAAAATATTTGGCTCCCAATGACTTTTCTTGCAACCCTCTGAATTCATCCAGGCTTGACACTTGGCAATAATACACTGTCTCATGATCTCTTTTGGATTGCTTTGGGAACTTTATTATTCATCATTTAACAACAGATTAAAAAATCCCTCTCACTTTCCTGTTCTGGCATTTGCTCCTAACCTTTCCACGACACTAAAAGGTCATGTAGAGTCTCACATCCACTCAGACTGAAGCACATGCAGAGGTAGATTCAGGCCATGCGCTAGTCTCTGTTTCACACACTGGCACTGTGACCAAAGTCACCATAGTGACCATAGTGACCATACTCAAGTCTAAATAAAAGCACTGCCGCTTCCACAGGGAGAGTGTGTACGCTGGGAGTAGCAGCATAAGCGCTCAGTCTCATGGACACGATGAATGGCCTGATTTACACCCAATGACACACACATATACAGATAATATTAACACACACACACACATACAAACACGCACATACACAAACAGACACACACTGACATATACACTAACAAACATATACAGATGCACACACACATCTACAGTGATATACAGACTGGTGTGCCTAGTCCCTGCTGCTCTTACAATAGAAGAGTCTATTAAGAGCGCATGCTTGATGAGCACATGACAGAATTATAGTCCGGAACAGGTGAGCTGCAATGAGCTACACTATGTACTCTATAAAAAAGGATGCAATGCAAGTATTTTCTAGGAACCAAAAAAAAAGGTGATAAAAGCAACCAGGGACCAGCACCAGAATAACTAAAAAATCTACAAAATTCTTATATTGAAAGTATCACAGTATAATAGTACACTGTCACCTTCATCACATAAAAAATTTAACTAAACCCAGTAATAAACATGGACTAGACCAGGATTAAACCAGGACGAGAACAGGACCAGACCAAGTCTCAATCAGGACTCGCACTGGGCTCAAACCCTTAAAGCTGTAACTTTTCTAGTACCAGTCCAGCACATTGTTGTGTCTTGCTTATTATTTAATTATAGGTGTTCTTTACAATAAAACAATACAGGGGGTCCTCGGGTTACGACGTTGATCCGTTCTTCGTCCGAATTTCGTCGTAAGTCGGATTTTGCCTTTGATCTTCCAACCAAAGCACCAATAACCTTTCCATCTCAATAATTAGACCACTACGCTGCTTGGTTATCACTGTCGCTTTCATAGGAGCAGATCAGAGCCCACATCAGGTACTTCCGCCCACATTGGGCACGCACACGAGGCTGTCTTCTTCTCCCTACAACCACAACAGAGCGTATTCTTCCGCCGTGCGCCGCGCGCCGTTCGCGTTTGTTTACATCTCTTACCACGCTAAACCGCGTAAGACGGAATGACGTAATATATATATATATTTTTTTCAATGGGGGGCGCGTTCGTAACCACGAAACATCGTAAACCGAGACCGTCGTAACCCGAGGACCCCCTGTACCTTTAAAAATATGCAGTCTAATGTAAGTGGGCCCACCTCTCCACAAATCAGACCTGTAAATTAACATGGTGCTTGTCTCCATGGAAATACATAAGTTTAATATCATACTGTGAATGAAAAGTTACAGTGCACCTTTAAAAAGTGATGTATGATTGGCTCCCTTTCTGTCTTTGGTTAATGTAAAGAGGACTTGTAACCTTTTCTTTTAAACACCTCACACCTTAATACCTTAACAGAATATTTCACAGATAAGTTTAATTCACAGTTCACAGTGGTCAGAGACTCAGAGAAACACAAACAATAGACTGAGAGCAGCCAGTTCCTCTGAAATCTCTCACACAGGCCGTCATTGTGTCAGGCCTAAGTTCATCTGAGGACAAGAGAACATGACGCTACACCCACCACAGACCTCACCTCATTCATTAGAACTAAACATGGAAATATTTCTGCAGGTATCTCAACAATCTGATCTAGATTAGCTGGAATGCCACAACTGAGACTCTTTTATTAGCTTTAAATAACAGTTTAAAGGTACTGTATTACACAAGATTTACTCTAAATATGCAGTGTTTGTGTGTGAAAACATGTGCGAATGAAACAAAACACAACTGCAGGAATATTTGCGATGAGGAAACATCATTATAACAGTGTAATATGGGACCTTTAAGATAATGTTGACAGATGGTACGTGAGGGGATGTGAAAATAGTACCTGCTCAAAGCCATTTCGCTGAAGATCTTCAAAACCAAAAATGTCCAAGATGCTGATTTCTAGAGCAGGATTACTATGACGAAAGGTGCAAAAAGTAAAACATATTAAGTTTCAGTCATAGCATGCCTGGAATGCGTAGTTTGTGTAACATCTGTAGGGAGTGCCATTGAGAAATGTATGACATAGTATTGGTGGGGTTCCTGTGTAAACAAGTGAAGCATAAACACATTCCTGAAGCTGAGGTTATCTGACTGGGAGTGATAAGAGTCCAAGCATCAACAACATCAAGGATCCTATGGCCTTGTTAAGGGCCTCCCTATAAACCTTGGCTGGGTCCTCCATCTCAAGCATGTTGTTATGTTTTTCCATTTCAGTGTGACCCTATTGGGTCATGTCACAAACTATAACAAGACTCCACACTAAAATATGTGACAGAATTGGCAGTCACCACCCTTCTATGTGCTGACTGATATTGATATTAACTGATAGGATTTCTGAATAACATTTCAGCAATCTAAGGTTACTCAGAATCATTGGCTGAGTACAGTGAAAAGACAAACAACAAAGACATAAAAGTATATAAAGAGAGAGACATACTCAGTGCTGTCCTCCTGGCCCTGTAGGTAGTCATTGATACAGTTGACCAGATAATTGAAGAGGCGTCCGTAGATGGCCTTGGCCAGCTGGTCTCTGTACTGCTCTGATATTTCAACTGTGTGACGCCGAGTGATTACATCACCTACAAACAACAGCATTGTAATAGTAATTTTATAGTTAGAAATTTGTATTTGCAGATTGTAACTGATATGAAAAATGAAAGCTTGTGTGTTGTTTACACAGTATGCAAAATGATAAGACAATTCATTGTCATTTGGTATAGTGTTTTACAACAAAATATGCTGGCCAAAACAAAGTGTTTCTTTCCAGCAACTGCAATATAACACGTCTAATAAACATGTTGTTAAATTTTACAATGTTTTGTAAATGTTGAAAGGTTTTACAGTTTTCTTGTGGGCACAATAAACTTGAAACAACCTTGCACAATTACTGCCATTAATCGCTGGAACACACTAGGTTCACATCTGATTTGGGTCAGTTTGGTGCAATGGCTAATTCTATACTAAACAGAATTGTTCAGAAGGTAAACAGCAAACAAATCAAAACAAGTGTTATGAATGGGCGGCACCCAGGGCCGTGTTAGTGCAGAGGTTGTGGGAACATACCTTTGAAGTACTGAACATCAGAGGTGAGGGCGGTACTCAAGTCATTGGAGCACACCTGCAGCATTCCAGCCACTGCAACAACAACAGTTATAGGTATAAACAAAAAGAGCATTCTGATAAAATTACTTAAGTACTTTTAAATCCAAAATAAGATCTACTTTCTCTGACAGCTGTATTAGTCATACTCTCTTACCCAAACATAATAAACTGTGTATTGGGTGTGATTTCTGCCTCAGGGGCCTATGTACGTGCTTCAAAGTCCTTTAGAGGTGATCTGCATCAAACCCACATAACAAAAAGTACTATAGTTCTTTAGGTTAATTTTGCTTCACTTATTTTCTTGTGAGGACATGTTTTATTGCATTTAACAATACCACTTGATACGGCCGCACGATTAAATATGATCACATGCTAAGCAAATAATAGTGAACATAATCATTACGTCACATTAGAGCTAATTTTAAAAATCCAATTTACCCAACAGCACAGCACAGGAAAACAGGATAAACTCACGTACAGATTGTTCAAAACTGATTGATTAAAGAGTCTGCGATGGTGACTCATGGGTCCATTTCTGAGCACAGAGCTGCACACAAACAGGTGACATAGGCCCAGAAAAGCACTGCTGACATCACCTGCCGTGACACCGCTCTGACAATGACCGGCTCTTTCCCATTCAGCCGCTGATGTCATTTGTTTACTGCCTCCCAAAGGTCAGAGGTCACAGGGAGCATGGAGCGAGTTACATAATGAAGGAGAGAGAGAGAGAGAGAGAGAGAGAGAGAGAGAGAGAGAGAGAGAGAGAGAGAGAGAGAGAGAGAGAGAGAGAGGAGAGGAGAGGCAGAGAGTGGGAAAATAACATTGAGGGTAATGGCTGGGAAAGAGTGTGTTCCCCTCAGTGATCTCCCGTTACCGTGGTTACGTTTTCGGAGAATTATGGCCCTGCAAACAGGTGACTCTTTGGACTGAGATGTGAGCTGGCCAACTGCCCGGTCTCCAGTGGGATAACAATAACAGATACAGAGGTACAGATGAGGAACAGAGAGGCACAGTCAGGCCCTGTAGATTCAGACAAACTGTGACTATTTCAGAATGTCCCTGGCTTCTGAAAATAATAACTTCATCTAACACTATCAAGAGATATTTTAGTCCATGTGCTGACAAAGATAGCAATGCAATGTTACTTTCCAATTTAAAACTTTGCAAACAGCTGTTAAACGCTCACTACTTTTAGCTCTATAGTTGTCTCAATAATACAACCCTTTTGCTTTTGTTGCTTTTTCTGTCAATAGAGTTTAAGAACACAATGTGAATGTGTCAGTATGTGCCTTGAAATGAGGTATCTTTCAACATTCCCCATATTATATCAGTATTGACATCACAATGTTCTTAAGGCCAGTAACATTTAATACAGATAGGGGAAGCTAAAATTTATGTTGTTAAAATGAAGGTTATTGTTATTACCGGTACATAGTCAGTTCTTGGGCCTTGTCACTACAGAAGTTTTCAAGTTCAACATTTGTTTTCTTATGAGAATACAACATAATCATTTGGGAAATCTGTCTCTTGCCCCCATCTGGGAGTATGACATTATCCCACTCTAGAACCTGTAACCACCATTAATTTAGACATTAAAATCCTTTTACATAGAGATTAAATGTCCAGTCTGACTAATGCAGTCTTATTGTCATGATGACAGAATCTATAACTGGAGCCACAGAGGAGCTAATGGTGACAGCAGCACTGACCCCTGTCCAGCAGCGGCAAGTCCGACGGGAGTGCTGTATCTGCGTCTGTCACAGCGCTGAAGTGTACATCCCCCAAGTGCAGAATGGCGGCCAAGAGCGAAAACACAGACTCCATCTCCTAAGACCACCACAACCACACATCAGTTGTTAAGGTCCTATATTACCAGTACACAAAATTGATTCTTGTGAGCTTTTAGCCATGTTATAATGTTGTCACCTACTCAAAAATATACCTGTTGTTGTGTTTTGTTTCATTCACATGTTTGAGTAATCCTGGTTTATTAGTCTGTCTACATCTCCAAAGCTCAAAATCCACCTTGTGGTGGAACAGAGCATCCAAATGATTCTAGTGAAGGTGTATAAAGTATAAAATCACAAGGTGGAATAGAGTGTTTTCTGTTTGAGAGAAGAAGTCTAAATACGCAGGGTTTGTGTGGTTAACATGTGTGAATGAAACAAAACACAATGAGGAATCAAAATTGTAACAGAGATCAAAAAAATAGTAATACAATAATATAGTAATAAATAGTAATAAAATATAGGCCTTTTAATGAATGATGATGATGGAACACACTCTGTCACATCTAATCCTGCGCAGTGGTCAGTGTCATATGCAGTGCTCCCCGCTGCATTCCCAGTGCAGTTTCCGAATGTTTCCTCCCACTCTACACCCATATTTCATGCCATACTATACTGTCAAATAAATCTTTCATGTCTACACAAAGTCATATCTAAACAGCATGGAAGAGATTTTGTACATTCATAAATTGTGAATGTACATTTTTAGTATTAGTCTTCTTTTAAACTGTATTTCTGAACTGACATTGCTGGATGTCAAGTACATTTATTTCAAATAAAACAACAATGAAATCCTTAATCAGACATTTTTGAAACAAAGATGATAACACGGGAGCACTTTCATTCACATAATTCTCCCTCCTTATCCGACTCTTCCTTCCTCTGTGCCCTTGAGCAGAGGACGCCTAATGGAGTACCCTATTACACACAACTCTGAGGGGGGAGGTTCGTTGTATGTGTGTGTGTCCCTGTGTTTGTGTGAATATGCACTTTCTCTAGGCGTAATGCAGGAGGAGATATCGGAGAGATAAACACTCACATTAGTCTCTGTCTGACACATCTACAGTCAGACCCCCTCTCCAGTGCAGTGGGAATACAAGAAAAGGAGGAAACTCAGCGATAGGGGTGTTAATGAAGATTGACCTCTGTGTTTGTGCTGTGAGTCCTCTCCTGATGAGAGCTTAGACACAAACCAATGGGTGGTCTCTCACTTACACTACTCTAACATCTACACTTGTGTTCATCACTGGACTGTTTCAGAGGACACTAGTGCCTTCTGATCAAACTAGTATCCCTGTGCTTTCCCCACGGCTTGCTCCCCACATCAACTGTTGGATTAAAAGGTGAGACGCTGGTCATTTACTGCTAACAGATGCTGACTGGGAATCTAAGAATAGAATGTGATAATGGGCTGGGAACACAGCTGGTGAAGCACAGGACAAGCTGTGCCACTGAACACTACAGACAGACTGTGCATGTGGAGTGTCTGCCTCAGGCACAGTTTTAAGAGTCTTTACATTCATAATTAAATCATGTTATGACAAGGTGAAGGTTAATGCTCCATGATATACATTTAATTATAACTTATATATTATATGTTCAGACACACAATGATCTATTTAAAATGAGTTGTGAGGTAACAACTATGTGCCAATACCTGTTTGCTGAAGCCTAGTGCTCGGAGGGCTTGCTTCACAACTGAAAGGCGTTCTTTGCTTTGTGTTGAGGCTGTAGCAACTAGAGGGTTTTCCCCAGAAGCAAGTCCCCTAAGATACCTGAAATCAAATTAGAAATGTTAAAAATATAAGTAAATCTAATGCAAATACAAATCAAACAAAATAATGAATGTGACCAAATACATAGGGCAGAAGTGTTTAATTATAATACAATATATTAATTTCTTTACATGTATCACCCGGGCGCACACACTGTGTTGCCATGAGGCAACATTCAAATGTAAAGTATGTTATCACCAGAAAGTAAACATATGGTAACATCAGCACATAGACTGTAGCCCAACCATGATAGGAGCCTATTGTACAGACACACAGGCATTGAACAGAGTTTGCACCACCTCGGGCAAATGCCAGATATGGCTGTTGAAATGACCAATATGACTATAGGGTCTGGATTTATTCAGCCAAACAGTGGGTGGAAATGTCAAGTGGCAAAAATAAGCATGGGGTGTTAGAGACAATCACAAACCATAGTTTAGCGTCATTGTATTCACATGTGCTGTACCTGTGAGCCAGAGCATTGTTGAGATAAAGTGCACCCTTCTCCTCCACTGATAGGCCCTCAGCCATCAGATGGAAAATAGTGAAGTTGTGTTGTTGAGGAGTCATATGGACCAGACGAGACTTCTCCAGCATGTAAGTGAGCACTCTTGCTGTTAAAGAAAACAAGACACTTCAAATACACAGGCCACAGAACCTTTTATAGAACCTCTTATTGTTCCTACAGCAGAAAACATGTGTCTGTGATTAATGACCTCTTTAAGAGTAATCAAATGAAAAGGAAGGTGAATTCAGGTAAACAGAGGGAAACTATAAATGATCTTCTACTGCCCTCTGCTGGTTTCTTCAAAAAGCATAAAAAGTATGATTCATGTATATTACATTATGCAATATTGTGCAAAAAAGGTGATTTTTCTTTTTTCTTTTTTTTTGGTCGATAAAACATTGTCAGTGGAACAAAAATTAAAATATTGCCCTTTTACTTTTTATTTTTTATGTTTTTATTTTTTTTTTTATAAACAGATGCAACACAAATGCATACCTCTGATTATTGTCCTGCTCTTTTCACAGTACTGAATGTTCAAAAGCTTAATGAAGCGGCTGGAGTTCCTGTTTTGCTGTGTTTTAGCGTGACCAAAAGCTTCCAATATAGAGTTTACCTGTAAATACACAATAGTACAACAGATTAAGATTTACATTTTATACTGTACATATAATGTCTTACAAAGTCATATTTTAAAACAAGAAAACAATTTTGTCTTAACAATTCCATCCACTAGATGTCAGTGTGGCTACATTTTCTGTAGTAAATGTCCTCAGACGAAAGCAGAGCAGGCTGACCTAGATATTGACTCATATTGATGACTTCATCAGAATATCATAGCACTTACATTAATTGCATGAGGAGAAGGAAATCTATGGCCATATGGATAGTGCACTGCATACACTATGGGGAAGCCATTTTAACACCAGCTGCCCTTCAACATTTCCCCATCTATTAAGTTGTCTGTGCCACACCCAGTATCAGAATTATCACTTGAATGCTTTTTCTGGACAGACGTTGAGCTCAAACGCACATGTTTCATCCTGGAGTCCAGTGCAAATCCCTTGGAGCTGGAGCGAGCGCTCAAGTGCCTCACGATGTGTTTACAAACTTCTGTTTTCCCAGAACCACTCTCTCCACTGCAATGACAAAGCAATAAAGAGAAATTAATGCATTTGCTTATTTTAATTAAAAACACTGAGGCTCAATGCATGGTTATGACAGTAAATGATTCTTCATCCTCTTCCTCATGACCTGTTGTATTTTGTATCATGCACATATCTACAAAAATTGCAGTTTTCACTTCACAGGTATTTGACTGCAGGAGCCTGTTTTACATGTGTCACAGGGTTGTATTAATCAGACATATGGTGCCTCTGCAGCAGCTTATTCACATGCACATCCCTATACACTGGACTGGGACTTGTGTACTAACAGCAAACAGATGGCTTGAGAAGGTCAGAGGCTTTAGTAATAGCCCCAATGAGAGTTGCTGCTTGTCCCGTCCAGTCTCAAGGCCTCTGCCTTGTCTTTTCATTTACCAGTTTTTATTGGATTTCAAGGGCATTTTCCAGCACTCCAAGGTAATTGAGCATGCTGATTGCTAAAGTGTGTGGTGTCTGGGATTTGCAAGGTTAACATACTGTATGACTGTTACACTATAGACATACTTTTTGGTCACAATTTTTCCTAATTTAATTTAACAATTTTGGTGAGGCCTATAATTGTACTTTCTGTTTTGACATGAGCAACAGATGTGGCATAAGAAGAGCTACTGTATGTCACAAGCAACCATACTGTTCTCAAAGGCCAAAGCTTACTATTTCATACAACAATTGCCACATATAGAAACACCTAACACTGTTATTTTGTTAAATGAATGTTCAAAATTCTACTCTTCTTTGCAAACGTATACTTGACTAGTGTAAAACTGTGAATAATGTCGTATTTACAATGGTATTACCTCACCAGAAATAAGGAATAATAAGAAAAAACATGAACACCTTTATGTGCAACTTGAGTTTTAAAAGAGACCCAGACTTTGCATACTGCGTTATTTTTGTATCTGCTTTGACCATGTGCATTGTTGTGTGTGACTGAGTAGGAGATAGCATGTGGTTGGGGTACATTAAGTTGCCAGATTGGTTACAACTCAGCAGGAATGCCAGAAGAGCCGGAACGGGATTTAATTGCAAACAGGGAGCCGCTCTGTCGAACTGAGGGACAAAGACCATGACAGTGCAATGCTCAAAGCTAATTTCCATGTTTTTGCTGACCTTCACACGGCCACCTTTTGGCCTGTTCAAGTCCTCAGGTGAATGTAGCAGGTGGATAACAGAGGGGTGTGGACATTATTATTATCAAACCAGGTGGCTATTGTAATTTCAATGTTACTACTGTAATAATTATTCTGTTGGTTACCCTGCAAGGTTGAAGTGAAAAAAACTAGAGCAAACCTTAATATAAAACATTGAGGACGCCTCTCCTGCAGCATCATGTGGTATGCCCTCTCTGCTGAGGAGAAGATGTGAGGAGGTAAAGACGAGCAGAGGCGCCCCGTCGAGCTCAGATACAACTGGCTCACCTGGGAAAAAAAGATGAAATGAAAAAGTATTGAGTAGTTAAGGTTTATCTGAATACCAAGTTAGAATATCTTTAAAGGTGCATTGTGTAACTTTTCTGGTGGAGGGTCCATCAAATGCTTTTCTCCATGGAGATGTTATTGTTTTATCTGAAATATTTCACAGTATAGCATTAAACGTTTCTATCATCACGGAGACCAAAGCAGGCCAGCATCAGCAAGTTACTGATCAGATCTGAGGAGAGGCAACCTGGCTCACAGTTAGAACACCTGTTTTTCTAGATATTTTTGTGCAATACAACCACCTGTAATCGAATACATGTAAGGTAGATGTGTTTGATGTCATGTTAATGAACATTCGGAGCAGAGCAATGACATCTCCATATCCAAAAGAAGGTGATGGACCACCACCCAAAAAGTTACATCGTGTACCTTTAAATGCAGTGTATGATTATTTTCATTTTTTAGCAAAAACACTACAGGTAAAATGAATTATACTCACAATCTACATCTCTGGAAAAAAATAAGAGACCACTGCATTTTTTTTAAAAAAAATCAGCATCTCTACATGTATTACAACCATTCCAGCATCTGTTGAATTCCAACACAAACACAAAGCTGAGCTACTTCAGTTCTTGCACCAGGAGTGGAATAAAGTCACTCAAAAACAATGTGAAAGACTTGTGGAGAGCATGCCAAGACGCATGAAAGCTGTGATTAAAAATAAGGGTTATTGCACCAAATATTGATTTCTGAACTCTTCTTAAGTGTAAACATTAGTATTATGTTGTTTTAAAATGAATTTCATCTTTTCTTTGCATCGTTTGAGGTCTGAAAACATGTATCTATTTGTTATTTTGACCATTTGTCATTTTCTGCAAATACATGCTCTAAACAATAATATTTTATTTGGAATTTGGGGGAAATGTTGTCAGTAGTTTATAGACTCAAACACATACCTAAAAGTAGTAAAATCTGAAAAACTGGTAATTTTGCAGTTGTCTCTTTTTTTTTTTTCCAGAGCTTTATATTATTTAGTTTGGGTTAATTTAGGTAAGGTTACTTTAAAGTAATGATCAGCTTTTAATCTCTCAATAGTTTATTTACATCATACATAAACATCAACCTGGCCTTAATTTTAAAATGATATAGAGTTGATGTAATATAGACACTGTGAAATAAACCAAACTTCAATCATGACCCACATTTTTACCTTTGTTTGTTTTCTAAAAATACAGACACCAGACACAAACAAGCACATGATTAAAAAGTAATATGAACTCCTCTGCCTTGATGCACAGGGATGATGCACAACATAATGGAAAAAAATTATATTATGCTCTACCCTTGAGACGTACTGTTACATGGTAAACAAAACCACTTTTGTATGGTCTGATCTTTTTGCTGTAGTGGTATATTTAAGAGATGAGCCTGGCTGCAGACACCAGATCAGAGGAGGTGTCAGACAGTTGGAGACGTGCTAGTTGTGACATATGCTCATATTATATTGGCTTCACTACACTCTCAGAGTGATACGGCGCCTGGAGTGATTCCAGCACTGGGCAGGACAGTCAGATGTGTCTGGCTTTGTTATTCATGAATGAAAGAATATCAATGACATAAAGATTTGTATGTGTTTAGAAAAATGAATGGAAGTGTTTTTCATGCAGTCATATAATAAATATATATCACTGGTCTACAAATGTTTTGACTCAATCTGCTTCCGAGATGAAAGTGGCTAAATCTCATTTATATGGATAAAATGAACTGAAAATCAATTGATAACTGTGCTGGTTAGCTAATGTATTCAAAATATGTAATGATACATATATATTGATATATGTTAAAACTCTAGACATATTAAAATGAATGTATTGGAATGTGCAGACAGGCTTTCAGATAGAACTGGTTGCTTGTAGACACACTGTATCTTCTCATAAACTACTGTTTTTGCCTTATTTTGTATAAATTGTCTATTTTGACCCAATATTATATCTTGGAAACTATAGTCAATCAGCACGTCTGACTTACTTTTTCTTTATTAGTGACGTAAACCAAGAAAAATATCACTACTTTTGTTCTAGAAGCATTTTGCTTGTAGACCAGTGTAATAAATCAATGGGTTTCATCATCTAGAAAATTCTTGGTTGAACTTGCACTGTCAGCGTTTTGCTTTGCATCAATGCCAGGATTATTACATTATTTATCAAGCACAATCTCCATTGAATCTCTAGAGCGAGGTTATTGTAAGAAAAGATATCTCTCTCACTTGACATCTGTTCAATGAACCTTTTATAAAATACGTACCAAAGTGGAATAAATAGGCAGTTCTTTATTTGGGTTCACAAGAAGAAGAATGTGTCCAATGTACGTCTAAAAAAAGATAAAAAACAACAACTTATATTACCATTTCATCTTTATAATTTTGTTTTCTGCTGACTGTGTATGAATGAATATGTAACAGCATGAGAAATTAGCCCCACTGACCCAGTAACCTTCTCCAGTCAACACACCACACATCTGCCCCTCCACAGTTCACTCACCCAGACCCTAAGGCAAACGATAAAAATAAGTCCTTCAATTTCCGACTGCATTTCTATCTCTCCAATGCAGTCAGAGTCCCAGAGGCAGTTAGACAGTTAACCCTCCCTCCCATGAGATAACACAGGCATCTCTGACATTCACCAACATGCTCTGTCCTTAGGCTGTGGCTCAAGGTTAATGACTTATACCAACTAACCCCTCAGGAAGACAACAAAAGCTCATGACTTATTTAAATGTGTGAATTAGGAGATGTAGCAAATGATTAATTAGGGACATGATGTGTCAGAAAACCCATGCAATGAGGGTTTACTGTGTAGAAATGAGCGATTATGTACATGTTAAAGCTGCATTGTACAACTTTTCTGGTGGAAGGGTCACGTCATCCATTGGGCTTCATGGAGATGTTATTGAGCTCCCTAGAATGTTCCATGGTATGACTTTAAACGTTTCCATCTAGCATTTATCCATTACGGTTGTTTCTATTGCTGAAAAATACAATAATTCCTTCTGTCAATAGGGGGAAATCTCCACAAATCTGAACTGTAATGTAGTGTAGCGCTGTAACCTGCTTTGGTTTAATCTATACTGTGGAACATTCTATACAAAGCAATAACATTTCCATGGAGACATGAGGTGGCGGACCCTCCACTAGAAATTATTACACAGTGCATTTTTTTAATTTAAGACAAAACTATAATTTAAAAACTATAATATAATTTAAATTTTGTTAATGAAAAACATGAAATCAGAACATTTAACATTCTGTGTAATCTTCTGTAGGTATTAAAACATACATACCGTGGCAGTAAATACAGTTAGGAATCAATATTTTTTTCTGTGTTTTTTGTATTAGGGCAGTGGTCCTGCTATTCTGGCATAACACAACCATCAAAGCCCCCGTAGCAGACCACCCTGCTGAGAGCATATGGACCATTCACAGGTTTTGTTCAAGCCCACTTTCTCTTCAAACACATCACTCCCATAAATATCTACAGACAATTCTCATATAAATCACCTCAAGCATTCTATCATCCTAGCTGGATGAACTCTGGAATTGTCAGTTTAATTTCTCCTTTTCCATCTCCCCTGCTGTGGATTCCCCTACTGCCTGTGGCCCTCCTAGATTCCATAATAACACACAATTACCAGCAGTTCCTCACTAGACAGCTCTACATTGATCTGACTCCCACCTTTGCACCAAATATTCCCAACAGAGGCATAGAGGCAAAGTTTTAAAGGAAAGATGGAAATTACAACAATGTAATAGGCAAAACTGTTGAGATGAATGGATTTTACTATTGAACACGGTGGTGGCATCTTCAGTCGATCTCAGTGGCATTGATTTTGCCATTGTCGCCAGTAGAATTACATGGCTGAGTGCAACGACATTTACCAGGTCTAAAAGGGAATGATGAATTCTGACCTCAAAAACTAGGAAAGACAGTGCTACTAACAGTGATGGGAAGAATACTTTGAAAATGTATTTGGTTACAGAATACTGAATACCCAAATTAAAATGTATTTTGTAACATATTCTGATACATGGTCGAATCAGAGTACTGTATTTTGAATACTTAGATACTTATATTAATACTGTCACACTGTGTTGTATTGTATTATAATGTAAAAACATGACATATAATTGCAAACACCTTATTTTTTGTTTCATTTCATTTATTTATATCTAATTAGCGATGGAAAATCCTGTCTTTTTCTCACTAATGCTGTGCACTTGAAAGCCAAGATTACATGATAAAGTACTGTTATTTATTCCTTTAAGTTTAGAAAAAGTAACTGAATTCTGAAAACCACCGAATGTACCAGAATACAGGTTCACAAACATAGCATTTGGAATATGTATCTTCGGTATAAGTATTCAGCTACTTCCCAACACTGCTTACTAAAGAGGAAAGGTAGAATAAGTTATCTGATGTTATCCTGACTGCATGTATCTAATTGTTTTAGTAAATAATGGATGTTGAGGATGAGTTTCTGAAATGTGAAATAAGGGCATTAAAAACCATACATAGATTTGGTCATTGCCGAAGCGTTTCTGCATCTCGTACAGCAGACTGCTGTCGGTGAGCTCACTCAGAGATGCCAGGTCATCATTGGGAGCTGGAGGCATCAACTTGACCTAAAAGCCAATAAAGGAAGCATGTGAAATAATCAGTCAACAAACAGCTAAAATCATACAGCTCTGGAAAAAATAAGAGACCACTGCATTTTTTCCCCCCTGAAATCAGCATCTCTACATGTATTACAGCCATTCCATTCCAGCGTCTGTTGAATTCCAACACAAACACAAAGCTGAGCTACTTCAGTTCTTGCACCAGGAGTGGAATAAAGTCACCCAAGAACAATGTGAAAGATTTGTGGAGAGCATGCCAAGACACATGAAAGCTGTGATTAAATATAAGGTTTATTGCACCAAATATTGATTTCTGAACTCTTCTTAAGTGTAAACATTAGTATTATGTTGTTTTAAAATTAATTTGATCTTGTTTCTTTGCATTGTTTGAGGTCTAAAAACATGTATCTTTTTTGTTGTTTTGACCATTTGTCATTTTCTGCAAATAAATGCTCTAAACGATAATATTTTTATTTGGAATTTTGGGGAAATGTTGTCAGTAGTTTATAGACTCAAACAAAAATGTTCCTTTTGCCCAAACACATACCTATACTGTAAGTAGTAAAATCAGAAAAACTGATAATTTTGCAGTGGTCTCTTATTTTTTCCCAGAGCTGTATGTTACTAACAGGGAAAGCACCTGTTCCAGTTTGCTAGCTCCGGAGCTGAGCGGACTATCGAGGCCATTGTCTTGAGCCTCAAGCCTCAAGCCTCCGCCTGCCTCACGAAACATTGCACACTTCTCCATAAAACTGTCCCGTTTAGAGATGGACACACCAAAAGGATTCCTGTATAAAAAAAATATTGCAAAAAATAAAAATGAACATGATTTGAGATGACCAGCATAACAACCTTTAGTTATGTGTGCCCATACTCACAAGTTCTTAACAGGGGTGTTGAGATCCTGCAGTGCTCCTTCACACTGTTGGTCAGTTGAGGGCAGAGGAGATGATGGGTCTTTTAGTCTCTGTAACCAGTTTTCCTCTGCATTCCGAAGCAGTTCAGCTATGGGTTGAGTTGCAGCAATATCTAAACAAGACACAATGTGAAATTCAGTGCACTATATTTCAATTCCAGTTACTCGTTTCTTATACCTCCCAATGGTAAAGAATCTACAAGTTTGAAAGTCACTTTACAGAACATCATTCATTCACTCAGTGGTGGTAAGCTATTATTACAGAGACTGTTAGAACCTTGAATGATCTAAGTTTGAATCATTCTTAATAACTATTTTGTTCTTGAATTAAAACTTTCTTCCAGTTCTATTTAAAAGCTTTAAGTGTTCTCTTTTAGTGAGTGAAGTTAACATATTTGGCCTATTATTTAAAACATAATACATCATTGTCAGAAAAATCACCTTATCTGAAAACACAAATAAACTCAGTGCAGAACCACAGCAAAACATGTATTTAATTTTTACTTGCAAGGGAAGACAAACACCGGCAGAGTCAGTGACCTTTCTCTGCTGGGGTGTTCCGTCTTTTCTCTTTTATTGATTCATAGATGGGTGTACGCAAATACGTAATCTTCACATGATAATACAATGTGACTTCTTTCCAAGAAACTCAGAATCTTGGCATGTAATGTTGCAGTTTACACGACTCCCTTTCTAACTCACTTTCCCGCATCCCATAAGATCTTGAGACATAATTTTGCAATTTAAGTTGGTACAAACACATGAAGCAATGTGTTGGAAGAATTACTATGGTGTTATCAAATATAATGTTATCAATGACTCATGTCTGTGTGTTAAGAGCTTTCTTTATCATTAGTACAGAAGCAGAAATACAAGTGCAAGAGATTTGTTTAATCATGTTGTTTCTTTTAACTGCTGTGTATGAACTTTTAAGATGTGTTTTTTGCCCCACCCCTGTAACCTCCCATTCATGCTTTATAATAAAAGGCAGGACGTGGATTGTCCCGGCGGAGGGTTGGAGCTCTTACGCTGGGTCACTTCTCCCCTTGCAAGTAAAATATAACTTTGACTGTCTGCCTGGTTCTTAATGTCTATAGATGTGTGTATGAAAGAGGTGATTTCCCTCACACAATGATAACATATTTACAGTTATTCTAACAATTCTTAATACCATCTTTAGAAGCTACAACTCTTTAGTCTTTGCCCTGACAAACTCTGCTCCTATTTTAGATCCTTGAGGAGCACTGAGCACCACTACAGCATGTGAACGCCACAGTGGTTCATCCATCTGTGCTTAAGACGAGAGAGGGGTGTGGGTTAACCCTGTCTTTAATGAGGTCTAACAGGGCACAGGGGAGGGGAATGGCTTTGGCCCATCTTTTTATTTCAGCCTGACTGACAGCTCCCTGGACCCCCATCTCCAGCCTGGTGTCTCTGTTGTCATGTGGCTACTAACAGTGGCACTGGGGCGTTCCAAATGAAAAAAGGGGTTGATTGTGTACGTCTCGGAGGGCTTGTCTCCTGTCCATTCTGTGCCTCCACGCTCCAAGAGAGTATTGATTAATACCAAAGTGAGATGTGATAAAGCCATGAGATTGAGTCGTGTGAGGCAGCCGTGTTGTTTGAAGTCCACATGTGGAGGTTACGAGGTAGAAGCAAAGCCAATGTTATCTTCACTCACATTAAGGGATATTTAGACGGATCACATTTCAAGTGTAAATCCAACAACTAGAGTGAATTTCAGTTTGGAAGTCCGATCCATGATACTATAAATAACATGGCTTATCTCACTCGCTTATGGATGCAAATTAGAACAGTTCTCTTTAGACTTAGACTTAGACAAATTTTATTCATTCAAAAGGGAAATTATATGGACACAGTAGCTCATACAACACAATAAAATAACCAGATACTGGTGTCAAAATTATATAAATGTATATACAAATACTCTCCCAGCTATATACAAGAGGTTGTAAGTAGATGTACCTCTAAAGGTATTTTGAGTATGTAGTGGTCCACCAATGTGAAGGTGGCCATGCCTAACTGGTGCATGTTCTCAATGCAATGTGTGTTCTCATAGCCCTACTCATTATGATTGAAAAACATGAAAAATGTCATAAAATACTGAACAAAATTGTGGTCTATGCTAAGTAATTGAAATTCTCCGTGCAGTCATTTGAATAATGACATGTTTTCTAAATACATGCTTTTAATTAATCGCACCAGCCCCTTCACAATTAACACCATATTTGGTCTTTTCTTCACTGATTAACAAGCACTCTGTTTCGGATACACATGTGCAGAAAAGGCAACATATTCATTAGCACCACGGGTTACTGTGTTTGTTTTCTATTATCACACTCATGATCGTTTTGCATATTAACACGCTCATCTTGATGAAGTCAAAATCCATTTTCTTGTGTCTTTGCATCATTAACTTCTGTTTGGCAAAATATATGAGCCCTTATCCCACAATCTCAACACATCTTTACACAGAGAGAGTATTAGAATGGGTTACCTGAGGGCTTGTCTTGGCTGGAGTTTAAAAGTGTAGGGTCTGCTTTGTGTTTCAACAGCCGGTTAACGATGCTTGTCTGGAACATTAAGGGAAACAAATCATTATACTCAACAGGATCTTAAGTCTCTTGTTACATGATTTTCAACTGTGTTTTGGCAATAAAGAAACACCAACTTTGAAATGAACTGTATAACACAATTAAATATAAACAGCTAAAGTATTCAGAACATGCTTGTAGAGGTCTAAAAACTAAAGGGTTAGCCCTTTCTGTTTTCAAATAACAGGATTTTTTTTTGTTTTCTTAGACTTAGACATACTGTAGATTTAACTTTTTGTGCTCTACAGCACAAGGGGAATTATTTAGACACAGTAGCTCACGGCATATTATAATAACAAAGATAAATTACAGTGGACATTCAATCAATCAATCAATCAAACATTTATAAGGCGCTTTTCATACAAAATTGTAGCACAAAGCGCCTTACAGTGGTCAAGGATTAGAAGATTGACCTTTATTGATCTCACACAGGAGAAGTTGTTTCTATATTTGACCCGGGGACCATCCCCATGATTTTGTTTTGTTATTTATGCTTTGGTCAGGCCCTAAGCTGGAGGATTTTACCTATGGCGCATGTTTAGGTTGGTGGGGGAAACCGGAGTACCCGGAGGAAACCCACCCAAACATTCTATTGTAACAAATTAGAGTCTTTGCGATTTGAGTGTGCAGCTTCTCAAACTGTGATTTGATTCAATTGCGATACACTGTGCAGCTGTATTTTTATTATTTATTTGCAGATATGCATAGCTGTAATTTCACAGTATTCAATATAATAGCGGGGAACCCTGACATCTACACTAAAGCCTGTGACTCAGCACATTGGGTCAAGCGGTGTAACCAGGGCCAACAGCTGGGAGTGTACAGTATCTCGCCTCAAACTCAGCTGTGCTCACACTCTAATAATACAGTACGCACGTCACTAACAGCAAACATATGTGCCGGGAATGAGTGAAGGACCACAAAAAGGTCATCTGAACGGTGGATCAGTGTGCACCCCATGACCACGGGCTAAGCAGTGGACAGGAGATGTCAGAGTAAAAATGGTTTCTGTTTATTCCTCTTTGCAAGATGAATATGGATAGGCCAGTCACATTAATTACTATATCGACTTATCATTCAGTATATGAAAGCTGGAACTACAGCTCTGGAAAAAAATAAGAGACCACTGCATTTTTTTCTGAAATCACCGTCTCTACATGTATTACAGCCATTCCATTCCAGCGTCTGTTGAATTCCAACACAAACACAAAGCTGAGCTACTTCAGTTCTTGCACCAGGAGTGGAATAAAGTCACCCGAGAACAATGTGAAAGACTTGTGGAGAGCATGTCAAGACACATGAAAGCTGTGATTAAAAATGAGGGTTATTGCACCAAATATTGGTTTCTGAACTCTTCTTAAGTGTAAACATTAGTATTATGTTCTTTTTAAGTGAATTTGATCTTGTTTCTTTGCATTGTTTGAGGTCTAAAAACATGTATCTTTTTTGTTATTTTGACCATTTGTCATTTTCTGCAAATAAATGCTCTAAACGATAATATTTTTATTTGGACTTTTGGGGAAATGTTGTCAGTAGTTTATAGACTCAAACAAAAATGTTCCTTTTGCCCAAACACATACCTATAAGTAGTAAAATTAGAAAAACTAATAATTTTGCAGTGGTCTCTTATTTTTTTCCCCCAGAGCTGTATATTTTACTATATGACTATATTTTGGGGCTTAATATTTATTGTTTGCACTACCTCTATTGCTTTTTCTATTTTTATGTAATGCAATACGTACGCTGTGAGAATGAATAAATAACTTCTGTGGCTAATTCTTGGTTCGTTTTGCCATTTATTTGTGGCAGCTCATGTCTTTTCTATTTAAAAATGGTTTACTGGGATTATCCTGGTTTATTATTATTGTGTCAGAGGCATAAATTGGTTTCATATGATCGTTTATTGCAATATTTCTTTGTAGCAATGCATCATGCTTCAGAATTTGTTATCATGACCTCTCCTATCATCCGAAGTGATGGATAAGTCTGGAATATTGGTAAATGTACATTTTCTATTATTGGCTAAAGGTATTGTGCCTTGACAACTTGCTAGAGGAGACAAATATAGTGCTTTTTTGTTGTTAAGATACTGGGGCAAGATACAGGAAAAAACAAGCACACTCAAGTCACTGATAAGGACAAAAATGCCTGCTGATAGCTGGAGGGCTGACCACTTTGTCAATGTGCCAAATACTGCCGTAGCAGAAACTGGGGGAATCAATGTTCTGAAGTCCTCACATTTCCTGACTCTTTTGATATGACTTAAAAGCCCATAAATTAATCCCATCCCGATAGGTTTAAACTATATTTGCTCACCAAACACAAAATTATTCAACTCTTTCCACCAGAGAAGGCAACTTGAAAAGCTCAGAGTCAAGCTAAGAGAGGAGAAACCCAGGACTTGAACTTATCACAAGACAGACAGTGGAGAGCTTAATTAGCTGCAGTAATGGGGTCGTACATCTTCTTAGAGGGTCAGTCTGTAGTACTAATGCCACACTGCTAAAGGTCTTTGGGTCCAGTGAGCAGGTAGTTTTCTGCTCGCCATTTTCTGTTTCATTATTAAGCAAAACCTCTTATTACCAGAAGCTGTGGTTTACTTGGGTGGTTACGGATGTGTTGAAATGTCCTGTGTTGTCCCCATATCAACAGAAGACAGCTACAACACTGATGTAACAGGAAGTGAGAGGGCCAGGGACTCGTTGCTATGCAGGAAGCAGAGGAGAGCTCTGGCACCAGTACAGGGGTGATGGCTGGAGTGATTTAGCAGTTCAAGTAGAACCCAATCGATTATCCCATCCTCTCCACTGCCACTCCCATGTCCGATGCACTTATATACTGGAGAAGATAGGCACATGCAAAGTAACAGCAAATGCCAAGTGCAACTGGTAAGGAGTTCAGGATGATAAGACAAGGTGGTCAAAGGTTGGGTTGCTGTGTATATAGAGACTCAAAACAAATTTGTTACTTTTGGATATGTGTGTAAAAATTTTATTAAATTAATATACTGGAAAAGAAGGATTATTTGCAGGTTTTCAAAACATACAAGTTGAGTGCTGTTTTTACATGCAATATAGACATCTGATCATCAAAAACACCCTTTAAAATGTATCAGTTAAAGTAATTTTTTAGTTTAGCACAAGTGGACCTTCATCTGCCGTACATCTCCACCTAGAAGCCACGGCTCACTCCTTTGAGGACAGTGAGGTACAGATCTTAGCCAGAGAAAAGAATGTGTTTGAGAGGGGAGTTAAAGAGGCTATTTTTGTCACGAAAGAGAACCCTTCCTTGAACAGAGGGCTCAGACATAATTTGTCTCCCATTTATAACTCTATCCTCAAACCTAAATCAACAAACAAAGAAAATAATAGGGCTAGCCAGATCAGGTCCAGATGTGTGAAAACACCCATTATTGCCCTGAATGGCTATGCTAACAAGATCCCACACAGAAACTGAAAACAAATAGGTGTGATAGTTTCATAGTAATTTCATTGTAGCTCCTCCCTGCAGCTAGTTATAAGCAGTGTCCACCAGCACTCTAACCAGAACTGAAGAAGTAGCTTGGATGAGTTGCGAAATGTATTCGACCAAATAAACTTTGTCCAGTTGATAAATTGAATTTCTCCTTTTGCCTTTAGCAGAACAACATTTTAAATGTAAATTTTTAACATTTTCTCCTTCATATTTGTCTTTGCCACATTACCTTGGCCATTTCCATTTATGTAATTGTTAAACCCCGCACAGGTATTAGTAGATGTGAAAGAAATCCCCAAATCACGTAATGATCAGATATACTGTGAATGTAAATCATTAAATAATTAAATACTTTAAAACTGTGTGGATTATTGTGGAACAAATAATACACAATATGTTTGCTATTCATACAGGTATTGCAAGGTTAGCCCATTTAAAAATAATACATCAAAGTGTTTGATATATTTTAAGTCAATATTCTCTCTTCAGACCAACTGTAAATCAATATTTTCCTCCTGAAGAAACTTTTCAACTGCTAATATAAAATCCTGTGGTAAAGGTGAAGACTTCCTCTCATCAACATCAAAGATCAGTTTTATCACAGTCTCTGCACAATCCCTCTTGATTTTCCATCAATAAAGTTCTCAAAATTTCAACTTTTCTATTTGAATGGTTCATCAGTGTAATTTGAAGATTCTAAATTAATAAACTAAACTACTTAATATCAGTAAAAATGTGGGTGCTGTCTTAGTGGTGAGTTACCTGTCCATATTTAGCGGCTAAGTGAAGAGGGGTCCAGCCATGACTGTCTGCAGACTGGGGGTCTGCACCATTATCCAACAGCACTGCAACCACTTCTCTGTAACCACTGGCACATGCTATATGGAGCTGAAGAAAAAACGGGGGACATTTTCACACACTTATATTATTTTATCATGTACACCTGTTGTAAAGTTTCCAATGCAAATATCAATACCTAACCCTTCAACTGGCCAGAGAGTAAATGTGATGGAAAACCACATAATAACACATGTTGTATGCATAACGTACCAGAGTGACCCCATCGTCATTGGGCTGGTTGAGGTCTCCTCCTGAAGCAACAAGCTGCCTGACATCTGACAACATGGTGACAGCTCTCTGCATTTTCATAGTGTGCATAGACGACATGTCCGCACCTACAGATGAAACAGTTACTCACAGCATAGAGATATTATAAGCACTCTGAAGTACCATGCATAAATAAGTCAACAAAATGTCAAAGGGATTTAAGAACTGTAAATCAGTATGAGTTACATGTATTTTACTTTTTGTTTTTCTATGTACTGTGTTGTTTTTTTGTTACAAATAAACTGTAAAATAGATGAAAACCTGTGAATCATTGATCACATAAAGTCTATGTCTGTCTTTTTAAGTCCCAATTATGGCTGTAAATAATACACAGATTAACACTCAAACTGCTTTTCTTAAGAAGCTATAGGCCACTGAAAAATGTGACATAGTGATGGGATGGATAGAATGAATTTGGTCTCAAACATACAGAACATATTGATAGACATTTCATCTCCTCCAAATCAAACAGTTGTACAGAGGGAACACGCTTTGACAGTAGCAAAGCCCCCAAACGGGGTTGGCCTCATTTCTCAGATGTAGTGGCTCTTAGACAGTCTGTCTTCTTCATCCTGCCGCACCAATCTGATGGAGTCAGAGAGCACTCAGCCAAGTTACTATAGCAACAGAAGGCTGGTATGTGTGCGCAAGTTTCTTAGTGAAGATGCTCCAAATGTGAAGGGGCAAAAGGTGGACAGGACTGGGACCACCACAGGGACTTCATAGTGTGCTGTGAGTGATTTGGAGGGAGGTCTTAGCGCTGATGAGCTCCCTGTCT